>JABSNV010000019.1:40000-200000 GCA_024085815.1 Flaveria linearis | reverse complement strand
TTAATACTATTTGCATTGTTTAAAAGTTCTCCACCAATCCATGTATCATATTGAAATCTCCGGTTGTTTCTAATGAGATTTCTAGATGACATAATTATCTTAAATAATTAGATAAATGCAATACAACTACATATTGAAATCTAAGTTAAAGTTGAAATTAAACTGAAAGTTTTCAAGCTTTGCTGAAAGACGAAAACAACACATCTCAATTTCACCACAACAAAAACAAAAGGACAAAGTATTACGTTGGCTTAAAGAATCTAAGGGAGGAGGGACCGGGAGGCTGCATACATAACACATCTAATGCGACGTTGTGGTACTCTGATGATCATGTAGCGTCTTATGTTTCTATGTTGTTATAGAAAAAAAAAGCAATAAAAAAATATGGATTTATTTGTGTAAAAGTAATATTTAAAAAACCTAGGCTAAATAAAAAGTTAAAGATTGGAATGTAACCGCTAACTAATACGGAGGTAGCCGCCCCTTTCATTATATCCCATTTCCAATATTATATTATATTGTGTTACTTTTAGTTATAATTTGTGTGAAAAGTATGTTATTATTTTAACTTGATAACGTTGGACGATTACGATTGAAACATTTTACTATTAATGGATCTCTCTTAAATAGTTGTATAATATAATACTAATGTCTTATAAATATATAATCATGTAAAACAAAATGTAAGCAATAACGTGGATATAGTTTAGTGGTAACGCGTCAAATCATGTAAACGCCCTGTGTGGTATTAAGTCACAGAGCTCACAATGAGCTTCTAATGTATAGTTTTTTTTTAATTATTTGAAGTATTTTAATATTTTATAAACAATTTTAAATTTTTTTCCTTCTTATAACTTGTAAAATATAAAGGATTATAACTAAATATTGAAAATATTATCGTGACATGTTTATTTTTAATTGCATTCCATTATATATTTCATTCAAAACCAAATATGGTAAAATAGAATAAGTTCTTAATATTTATTCCAACTTAGTTTTTTTTTATATTTTTTATAAATAATATAAAAAATCCAGAATATACATTATAACATGCTTAATTTCTTTATGTTTCAACATAAAACTTATACCAAGTTATGTGCTCAACAACTTTTACTAACAACATGAATTTTCAATGCATCACACATGCTTACTATTTTTACTTTATTCGTAATTAATTTACGTTTCGATATAAATTTACTTAAAACTTAGTCACTTCAACATACAAACATAACATATAAATATATACTTAGATAAAACATAAAATTAGTCACTTCAACATACAAACATAACCATTGACATACATATATAGAAGGGAATAAAAATATATATTAGATATAATCATTATATACATAAAATTAAGGTGCTGTTTTTTTTTTCTGCAGGAAACGTCTGCAGTCTGCGACCACATCTGCAGACTCTGCAGCAGAAGTGGACCCAAACGTCTGCAGTCTGCAAGAAAAAGACTTTTTGTTTTTAACATCTGCAATGTTATTATTATTATTATTATTTTATTATTATTATTATTATTATTATTATTATTATTATTATTATTTTTTACTATTATTATTATTATTATTATTATTATAAAACAAACCCACCCCACACTAATATAATTTACTACTCACAATTCACAACCACATTATCATCACCTCTAGAGTTTTCACTTGTCCTTTGCTCTCATGACCGACAGATGTTTTCACTCTCTCATGGCTCTCTCTTCTTCTTCTTCTTCATCACTTCTTTTCTTCATCATTCCATTTTTCTCACAGTCCTTCATAACACGCTTCAATCTCCCCGATTCCACCACTGACGTTAAACGGAATTGCAGAACACCGATGACGGAATCCTAAAGCAACGAACACCAGTTCTCACCAAATCGGTGTGAGTTTTACCCGATCCGATTCGTTTCAAGACCCTGATACCAAATCGGCTCTTTCGTTCTCCACCGCATTCGTGTTCTCCATCGTCCCTAAATACAGAAGACTCGTGGCCGAAGGGAGGCGGCGGCAGAAGGCCGACGTGCAGGGATGGTTGCAAGGGGAGGCGGAGGCAAAGGGCCGACTGGTGCAGGGATGGTTGCGAAGGGGGGGCGGCGGCAAGGCCGACGGGTGCGGGATGGTTGCGAACGGGGAGGGCACGGAGGGGAAGGCAGCGGAGAGAGGGGAGGGCAGCGGTGTGGAGGATAGTAAAGATAGTGGAAGATGAGATGATTTCAGGTGGAAAGAGGTTAGAAGATCTCAGAAGACATAGGTCCAATCTTCTCCATGCGACCTCCTGCAGACGTTTTTAATGAACGTCTTCTAAAAACAAACACTCTGCCCACTCAAAACCTCTTTCTGCGCTGCGTGGCGCAGATAAGAGGGGAAGAGTTTTGTAAAAAACAACACCACTAAATAACTTATAATTAATAAAAAAAACACGATGATCAAACTTCTAAATAAATCTAGTCAAGATAATATATTGGTTCTACTAGTTAACATCTTCATTTGACATCCTTATCTCACCGTAGACTTTGAGGGAGTTTGGTTGGAATGAATGAATGAATGAATGAATTAGAAACTAGTATAATTTTCAAGTAAAATTATGTTTGAGTGGATAATGAAATGTAAAACCCAAGGAATTTTCCTCTCAAATTCCCTATGTTGTGGGATTTCAAATTCCCTCTCTAGGTGGAAGGATTTGAAATCAACAACCAAGTGAATTTGAGGTGAACCATTCTCTGGGTTTTACATTTCATTTTCCACTCAAACAATTTTATTTGAAAATTATCTATTTCTCAATTCCACTCCATTCCATTTCATTCCTTCCATCAAACGCTCCCCATGAGATCCTAATTATCAGGTATTCATATGTGAAAATCGTTTAAAATTAAAAAAAACAACTGTGAGTAGACAAGTGTAGCAGGTACACTTGTCCATTTTATTTGTCCCATGCTCAATTTATTAAGTCATGACATTGTGTTATCTTTAATAAACCCTATTTTATAGTTAATGCTATCAATCTTATAAGGACAATTATTGATGAACCATAATAATTTCCCTCCTGCATAAAATGGCAATTTCAATTTGAAGTCACATTAACTTTTAAAACTATATCATTTCATTGTACTCAAAATATTACTAATAACATTTAATTTAACTTTATTTCCTAATGTTTCAACAATTATTTTTAAACTAGATAACAATAGTTATTGTTCGGTTAAAATATTTAAATATCTTAATGCTAATTAGCATGATTAGATCCTCTCTTTAATAACTCCTCATGTTTTGATCATACTATTACCTAACTATTTAGTTTTGAAGTCTTAGCTACATGGATTTTTTAGTTTTTAAATTTAATCACAGAAGTTTGTGGTGTTTAGTATTTGGCCTTTTTTTAATTTGGCAAGTTATTTTAGTATTAAAATTATTTTAAATATCATTTATTTAAATTTGTATTATAAAATATGTGAAAACTTATGTTAGTTCGACACGTTTGTTAATTTATTATGTTACATTAACGTTATTTCTTTCTTTCCTTTTGTTTTATGTCTTTGATTTTGAATGCGGAGTAATAGTCCGTTACTATATCTTTTTGTGTTTTGATTTTCATATTCAAGTTCGTTGTGTAATTACCCGTGCAACATGCGCGAAAGCTTTCTAATTATAACAGAGCGTAACAGAACGATGCTAATGTAAGTCATATTAAGCTTTTTATATTTTCATTTTTTTAGTTGGCTAGCATGTCATGTCCATTATGATCCTCATTGATGATGAGATTTTTTTATTAAATTAAATTTATTTCCCTCCGTGTATCGGGTCAACGCCCACATTTTCAAAGATGATAGCATCGATCAATTATTTTTGTAGAATATTGAAATTTTTTTTACATTGAAACGTGAACAATGCAACTAAACTAATATTTTTATATTATTAAATGTTCCCAACGTTATAATATTAAATTTTATGCAACATTTATTTGTTAAATTCTAAGTGTAGAACGTTTTCTTATTGGAATCTTTCTAATCTTTTAAAGAAGCCGTTTTCTGGTGACCAAGGATAACATTTTGTTCTTATTCGTTTATGATATTACTTGACTAAACCTATTAAACTTAACAAACTGAGATTTAATTTAAGATCTATATATTACGTAACTTTTTTTGAAACGATTAACTTATATGTTTATCCTATTATTAGATCTACACCTTTTGTTCACAATGACACTTATGTTGTGTTTTTTTGAATTGTAATGAGTTGGATTCTTTTGAATCAATAGGACAAAGAAATTTCCAAACAACATGTGTATTCTTTCTTGTGAATGTCCGTGTTAATAGTAGTATCCTAAATCAGACTAATTGATAATAGTGTCGAAATATTACAATGAACCATTGCAACTTTTCATGAAAAGTTTGATAACCACTACGATTACATCAGTAGAACTTTATTAAATAAAATCATAGATACTACTAACCATTCATAGTTATATAGTTAGTATAAGGTTAGGCTAGTTTTGTAAAAGCTTCAATGAATTATCTCATGAATGGCTTTGTTTAAATAGTCTGGGTACACCACATCTTCTAGAGTTTGTTACAATAAGTTCATCTAAATATTTGAATAGCCTATCTATAATTTTGAATGTTTGACTCTATCTAGAGAATATTATTTTGTGAAGAGGTTGTTTGATGATGTGTTGATACGCCCCCGCAAGATGGAGGCTCCATCGGAGACACCTATCTTGGACCGAAAATTAAGAAACGGTCGACGACCGAGTGGTTTGGTAAGCATGTCCGCTAGTTGATAAGCCGAGTTTGAGGTGGTGGACGCAATGATCCATCAGTCACTTGTCCTCGGACAAAGTGGTAATTCAAAGCTACGTGTTTCATCCGGGAGTGATAAACCGGGTTGGCACAGAGATAAGTGGCCCCAGTGTTATCACAAAGAAGCTTGGGTGGCGGTAGCGAGACTAAGTGAGTTCCCTAGAGGAGATTTTTTATCCAAGTTAGTTCAGCCGCGGCGTTGGCAATGTATGAACCGTTCATATAAAATAAAAAATCAAACAATTTTATTAATTACTCAATACAAATGAACATAAAGAAATGATATCTTCACTTTTACAATGATAATTTTACAGAAATAGAAGAAACAGAAATGTAAAAGCTGAGGATCGTGTTCAACACGGGGCCCTTAAAACAAATCCAGCCTCCCAAGAGAACTCAATTTGTTTCCCAGGTACAACAGCCGAAGCAGTTTTGTACTGCCAGGATTGATCTAGAACCCGAACTTGTTTGTAGAAGAGAATCCAGAGAGATAGAGAACCTGTTTTGCTGCAGGTTTCGAGATGTGTGTTTTGGTGTATCTTCCTACTGAGCACTCTCAGTATTTATAGTGGATTCGAACCTAACAGCCACCCAGCCATTAATCCGAATTCGTACCCGCTCATTTAATCCGTCATTATCAGTCGTCGGTTTCGTGTAACGGAAGCTGTTACGAGTCATGGCTCTGACGGTTTTCGTGTAACGGAAGCTGTTACGAGTCATGGCTCTGACCACGCACCAAGGTATGTCGCACCTGACCAGACCCTCGAACCAACCTTCAAAAATACTAAGGCGGCTCTCAAGCGGCTCGCGGTGATGCGAAGTGCAAAGTGCGCCATCAAAGCGCTACATTGCGCCCACATGCCCACGCCGCGCGCGCGCGTGTGCGAGTGCGAGTGCGAGCGCGATTAAGGGTGCTTCGCACCCTTCGCGAATCCACTTAGTGTGAAATCCTAGGAACAATATAGACAAGAGGTTATAGAATATAAACCATTTTATATTCTCTCTTTCCTCCGATGTGGGACAATTTCCCACTCTATTAATTCCTAAGTCACATTAATTTTCATTCAACACTATAATTTATTGACTAAATATTAATAACCATATTAATATTATCAATAAATTTCCAACAATCCCCCACTTGAATGGAAATCAATTCTCTCAAAAAATTCAGCAGTCAAGTGTTGCAGGATAGGTAGGTCTTCCCTTTGAACCTTCCTTTGTGATGTATACTTAGTCTCCTAGTGGTGTGTAGACACGATGTCTTTGAACAGACCCTGTTTTATGAGACGACAATAGACATTCACACAACACTCTTCCTGGTTTGATCAACCCCTCATTGTCGTGTCCGTTAATGGTCATGGAACACTTCCTGGTTCTGCGAGAGCTCTAGGATTTGCGCCTCCCTACAAATCCATGAAGCGACCCCACTTCTCTCTAACATAGGTGATTCGGTGAATCATTAAAGCATCATAGTTATATGATTTCCACGAATCATCTAACCTTAATATGCTTAACCTCACTTTGGTCACTTGTTCGGGGTACTCCCCAGAGTGATGGAAAGGAAGTTCGTCACTCCCTTTAGGTTTTAGGGTACTCCCCTATAGTGACTCCGTTGGTCATATGATTAAGTTGTCCTATTGAACCTAGATCTTGGGATCTCCAGTCAACTAATTAGGTTTCCCCCTCATATTCTCCTTTTTCACGGGCTTTAGTCCCATTCCTCTTGACAACTTATAAACTATTTCTGTGCTTAAGCCTTTGTTAACAGGTCTGCAATGTTTCTTTTGACTTGACAGGTCAATCGTGATAACACCCGTTGATATTAGTTGTCGTATTGTGTTATGTACGCCTGATGTGCCTTGATTTGCCATTGTACATGAGCTTTTGGCTCTACCAATTGCCGACTCACTATCACAATGTACATAGCCGATAACGGCTTTGGCCATCTTGGAATGTCTTCTACAAATTGACGTAGCCATTCAGCCTCTCTCCGGCTTTATCCAAAGCGATAAATTCCGATTCCATTGTGGATCTAGCTATAACAGTTTGCTTGGATGATCTCCAAGATATTGCTGCTCCACCAAGTAAGAACGTATACCCACTTGTTGATTTGGAATCTTTTATATCCGATATCCAGTTTGCATCAGTATACCCTTCAATCACAGCTGGATGACGGGTATAATGCAATCCATAGTCTCTTGTGTATCTTATGTATCTAAGCACCCTCGTTATACTCTTCCAATGTTCTGAGCTTGGATTACTAGTATATCTGCTTAGCCTACTCACCGCGTATGCTAAGTCGGGTCTAGTACATGTCATTAGATACATTAGACTACCAATGATTCTTGAATACTCTAACTGAGCAACACCCTCGCCTCTATTTTTCCTTAGATGTTGGGTGGTATCAACCGGAGAACATATTACACGCGTGTCTCCTGAGTTGAATTTTTCAAGAATTTTATCCACATAATGTGCTTGACTTAACACAAGACCATCTTGGGTTCGAATAATTTTCACTCCTAAAATTACATCCGCTAAACCCATGTCTTTCATATCAAATCTTCCTTTCAACATGTCCTTAGTAGATCTTATTATTTTATCATTACTCCCAATGATAAGCATATCATCTACATAAAGACATAAAATCACATAACCTCCTTTTTATCTTTCACATATACACATTTGTCACACTCATTTATTTTGAAACCGTTGTCAATCATGACACGATCAAACTTTTGGTGCCACTGTTTTGGAGCTTGCTTTAAGCCATACAATGACTTGACCAATTTACATACTTTACCCTCTTGACCATGGGCAGAGAACCCTCAGGTTGCTCCATGTAAATCTCTTCTTCTAAATCGCCATTTAGAAATGCGGTTTTGACATCCATTTGGTGTACTTCCAAATTTCTTAATGCCGCAATAGCAAGAACCATTCGTATGGAGGTTATGCGAGTCACAGGTGAGTAAGTATCAAAATAGTCTAGACCTTCCTTTTGTCTAAAACCTTTGACTACTCGCCTTGCTTCGTATTTATCAATACTTCCATCGGCTTTCATCTTCTTCTTGAATATCCAACGATATCCAAGCGGTTTACAACCTGGAGGAAGATCTACTAGCTCCCAAGTATGGTTGTGAAGAATTGAATCAATTTCATTCTTGATTGCCTCTTTCCATTGAGGTCCTTCCGAAGAGGATACCGCTTCACGATAGGTATTAGGCTCACCCTCAACCATATAACTTATGAAGTTTGGACCAAAGGATTTCTCAACTCGTGCCCTTTTACTTCGTCTAATTTCTCCCTCTTCAACCTCAGGTCGTTCATGTTGACTATCATGAACTATGTCATCAATTTGTGTTGATGAACTTGCATTTCCATCATCAAACCGCGATGATGTAGATGCATGTGTTTGTCCTCGCATTGGAAACACATTTTCAAAATATGAAGCATTCCCCGACCTTATCTCCATGATAGTGTTCTTTTGTACATCGGGATTCTTGGACTCATGTACAAAAATCGATGTGCATTACTGTTTTGAGCATATCCAATGAATATGCAATCAACAGTTTTGGGTCCTAGTTTTTGAGCTTTAGGCGGTGGTACAATTACCTTAGCTAGGCACCCCCATACTTTGAGATACTTATATGATGGTTTTCTACCCATCCATAACTCATAAGGGGTTACATCCCTTTTCTTTGGTGGTATTTTATTTAAAAGATAATTTGCCGAGAGGATAGCTTCCCCCCACATGTCATGGCTCATCCCAGAGCTTATCAACATGGCATTCATCATCTCTTTTAAAGTACGGTTTTTCCGTTCCGCAATGCCATTTGATTGTGGTGAGTAAGGTGCTGTACATTCATGTATTATACCACTTTTTGCACATAAATCGGCGAACAGTGCAACATATTCACCACCTCTATCGCTTCGCAAAGCTTTAATTTTCTTGTTTAGTTGATTCTCAACTTCGTTTTTATACAAGATAAATTTGTTGATTGCCTCATCCTTACTTTTAAGTAAGTATACATAACAATATCTAGTGCAATCATCAATAAAAGTGATGAAATATTTGTTGCCACCTCTTGTTGGGTGTGCTTTTAAATCACATATGTCGGTGTGAATTAAACCAAGGGTTAGGGTTATTCTTTCAACCGGTTTAAATGATGATCTTGTAAGTTTTGCTTCAACGCATGTTTCACATTTAGAGTTTGTGTCAATATGGAATGTAGGTATGCGTTTTAAATTATTAAACGACGAATAGAATTATAATTTACATGTCCTAGTCTACCATGCCAAACATTGAAGACTCAAGCATATAAATAGAAATAGTAGTCTTATTCATTTCACTTTTAATAACGGTTACATTCATCTTAAACATACCATTAAGGGCATAACCCTTCCCCACATACATTCCACGTTTAGTAAGGACAAACTTGTCCGACTCAAACACTAAACGAAAACCAAACTTATTAAGCAACCATCCCGAAACAAGATTCTTCCGAATCTCCGGGACATACAAGGTGTTGCTCAGGTGAGTTCCTTCCCGGAAGTCATCTTTAAGATCACATTTCCTTTGCCTTTGATGTCGGCCGTAGCTTTGTTACCCATGTAAAGCTTTTCATCACCCTTAACCTCTTTAAAAGTGCTAAAGATGGTCTTGTCACCACACACATGACGGGTAGCTCCCGTATCAATGAACCATCCATGTGGATTGTCTCCCACGAGGTTGACTTCTTCCACCATTGCCGATAGCTCGGTGACCATTGCCACTAGCGGTTCACCGTCTTCATCCATCACATGCGCACGCTCACGCTTTGGTTGCTTACATTGATTAGCACGGTGCCCCGTCTCATTACAATTGTAGCAAATACCTTGGAAAGGAGGAGGTGGAGGTTTCTTTTTCATAACTCCTTTCTTTGGTCCAAGGTTCACCTTTGGTTTCCCAATTGGCCTTTTCCCTTTACCTTTATAACCCCTTGCCGATTGTCCATGTTCAACCATTTGCCTTTGCCATCGGTTCCACACGGATGCCTTTTTGAGCCATTTTGTTGTCTTCTTCAATTCGAAGACGAACAATAAGTTCATCCACAGTCATCTCCTTTTGTTTAAGCTTAAGATAATTCTTAAACTCTATCCAACTTGGAGGCAACTTTTCAATCATGGATGCAACTTGGAAGGTGTCATTGAGAGGCATCCCCTCAGCATGAATTTCATGAAGTATAACTTGTAACTCTTGAATTTGGCTAATCACAGTCTTGTCATCAACCATTTTAAAATTCAAGAACCGAGCCACAATGAATTTCTTGCTACCGGCATCCTCGGTTTTATACTTCTTGTCTAAAGACTCCCATAGTTCTTTGGCAGTCTTTATGTTGCAATACACGTTATACAATGAATCACAAAGACCATTCAAAACGTAGTTGCGACAAAGAAATTCCGAATGCTTCCAAGCATCAATGGCACTCAAGGCTTGAGCATCATCCCCTTCTTTAGGTAGAGGAGCAGTTTTTTTCCAAGAACTGTGCTAAGTTCACGGTGGTCAAATAGAAGAACATCTTCTGTTGCCATCTTTTGAAGTGGACACCCGTAAACTTTTCGGGTTTTTCCGCATGGTTCGTCACAGTGGTCGCTCCCACCGTGGTTGCAGCTAAAGGGGCAGATAAAGAAGAACTCATAGCACTAGAAGACATGTTGTTTGCTGTTTTGCAAAAACAGTTTAAGTTAGAACAATTTTCAACAAATTAAAATAACTATGAAAATTGAAAAGGTTTCAAACTATTTTCACAGTTCTATAAAATTCAACAAGAGATGTTCTAAGTCTAACTTTAAAGATCACTCGTGAATAATAAAATGAAAACAGTTATAACCACAACTAATGAAAAAAAATATATAAACTATTTTCAGAATTCTATAGAACTCAACGAGAGATGTTCTAAGTCCAACTTTGAAGATCACTCGTGAATAAGAAAATGAAAATAATTTTTTTTAAAAAAAACACAGATTAATATATGAACGGTGTTTTTTTTAAATTTGTTTTATGTTTGTATGAACCGTTCATATAAAATAAAAGATCAAACAATTTTATTAATGTACTCAATACAAATGAACATAAAGAAATGATTATCTATCACTTTTACAATGGTAATTTTACAGAAATAGAAGAAACAGAAATGTAAAAGCTGAGGATCGTGTTTACACGGGGCCCTTAAAACAAATTCCGAGCCTCCCAAGAGAACTCAGTTTGTTTCCCAGGGTACAACAGCCGAAGCAGTTTGTACTGCCAGGATTGATCTAGAACCCGAACTTGTTTGTAGAAGAAAATCCAGAGAGATAGAGAACCTGTTTTGCTGCAGGTTTCGAGATGTGTGTTGGTGTATCTTCCTACTGAGGCACCCTCAGTATTTATAGTGGATTCGAACCATAACAGCCACCCAGCCATTAATCCGAATTCGTAACCGCTCATTTAATCCGTCATTATCAGTCGTCGGTTTCGTGTAACGGAAGCTGTTACGAGTCATGGCTCTGACGGTTTCGTGTAACGGAAGCTGTTACGAGTCATGGCTCTGACCACGCACCAAGGTCTGTCGCACCTGACCAGACCCTCGAACCAACCTTCAAAAATACTAAGGCGGCTCTCAAGCGGCTCGCGGTGATGCGAAGTGCAAAGTGCGCCATCAAAGCGCCACATTGCGCCCACATGCCCACGCCGCGCGCGCGCGCGTGTGCGAGTGCGAGTTAAGGGTGCTTCGCACCCTTCGCGAATCCACTTAGTGTGAAATTTTAGGAAACAATATAGACAAGAGGTTATAGAATATAAACCATTTTATATTCTCTCTTTCCTCCGATGTGGGACAATTTCTTACTCTATTAATTCCTAATGTCACATTAATTTTCATTCCACACTATAATTATTGACTAAATATTAATAACCATATTAATATTATCAATAAATTTCCAACAGGCAATAGCTTTATACTCGGCTTCAGTGGAGGACCGAGAGACTGATTTTTGGCGGGTGGACTTCCATGAGATGATGTTGGAACCAAGATACACAAGATAGGTTGTTGTTGAGCGGCCACCGTTCGTAATGCCACCCCATCAGAATCCGAGAAGGTAGTAAGTTGAAGTGGAGCACCACGGTCTAAGAAGAGACCATAATGAATGGTACCTTTGAGATAGCGAAGTACGCGTTTGAGGGCCTGCCAATGAAGTTGGGATGGCGAGTGCATATATTGAGAGAGCGATTTACTGCAAAGGAGATGTCGGGCCGTGTGAAGGCTAAGTATTGAAAGGAACCCACCAGTTTGCGGTATGGTGTTGGATCGACCTTAGGTGAGCCGTCTTCAATGGATAGAGTTTCGGTTGAGCTGAGAGAGAGGAAATTTTGGAGAATCTATTTTATTTTAGTAAATAATCACTTGACTCCTTATGAAAAGCGTTACAAGGAAGAAGAAGAAATAAAAAAAGTGGATGAAAAGGTGAACCAGGATGCTAGAGTGGGGTCCGCGGTTGAAAGCGTCCCTAAAACAGAAGCAAGTGAAGCAAATCAGAAAGTAAAAGCACAAACACACAGACAAGTGACCAAGACTTGGTTGTTTTTCTATTGGGGGATCTTGGTGACAGTGATGAAGGACCAGATGATGGAAATGATGGCTTGGATGACGATGATTTTGACAAACTATAGTCTAAAGATGAATGACATGCTATGGGGATGAATGAAGGCAAATTTCATTTGTGGTAGTTTTGTTCCTTTTATGGTATCAGAGCCATGGCCGAAGAAAAGAAGACGGAGAAGACGGAGTCCAGTTCCGGCGAGGTTAAGGCTATGGCCTTGCATCCTGCATACTAGTATCCAATATTCAAACCAAAGTAAGAGTCCTAGATGGGTCCAAAGTTACCTTTTCATCATGGACAAAGCTTTTCAAACTCCATGCAACCGCCTACAAAGTGATCGATCATATCGATGACTCCGAGCCACCAGAAGAAAGCAGCGAGAATTACGCACAACGGAAGGAGATTGACGCCTTGGTTCTACAGTGGATTTATAGCACCCTATCGGATGACCTTCTCACAATGGAAGGGCTCCATGTCATGTATTGTAGTCTTTTGTACAGAGCAATCAAGCGGGAGATTGATTGTATTCCTCCAACACCTAAGGTCGTTTTGTAAAAGCTTCAATGAATTATTCTCGTGAATGGCTTTGTTTAAATAGCCTGGTACACCACAATCTTCTAGAGTTTGTTACAATAAGTTCATCTAAATATTTGAATAGCCTATCTATAATTTTGAATGTTTGACTCTATCTAGAGAATATTATTTTATGGAGAGGTTGTTGATGATGATGTGTTGATAGTTAGTACCAATGTTTTGTAAAACCGGACCGGAAAGCGAACCGGATGGCCTAGAGGTTCACTGGTTGGACCGGTCGGACCGGATTACGAACCGGATGACGTCATAAATATTTAAAAAATATGAAAAATTCCAAATATTTATAAAACTACAAACATACCATTCAAGTAAACATAGTCAATTTAGCAAAATACAACAACCCAAGTTTAAATAACCATAAACCAAAACAAAATACAACATCCAAAGTTTAAACAACCATAAATCAAATAGTGGTTGGCCAATAATATTAACGAACCGGTGTTCCTTAATCCAAACAACATCCAAATACATACCATTCAAGTAAACATAGTCCAAATTAACGAACCGGTGTTCCTTAATCCATATCCAATAATATTTTCTATTAAAATAAAAAAAATTAAAAAAACCGGTTCAACCCGGTTCGCCGGTTCCGGTCGGGCCGGTGACCGCACGAATCGGCCGGTTCAACCGAAAACGGCCCAAAACCACCGAACCGAACCGGCGGCATCATCGGTTCCCGGTCGGACCGGCCGGTCCGGTCCGGTTTCGAAAACCTTGGTTAGTACCAATAATAAAGTTACTACCGACCATAGTTTCTGAAATGACATTTAATGAAACTCATATTACAAGCAATTTGAACCCTCAGTCTTATAATGATATACGCATTTACAACACATCTTGTTATAACTAGACCACACGCCCTTTCATCTATAACTAATCATTCGCCCTGGCAAAAGTTAAATCAAAGCTAATTAGCAGAATATGAGAAACATAATAATAGTTTTCCGGTTTGGTTACATAATTATTGAAAATATAGGTCAATTTGACATAGCTATTATTATTGTTTATGTGCTAAATTTGAAAAGTATGGTTAGATGTGGAACATCCTTACGTTAAGCTTATGATTGTTTAATATCCCTCAAATTTCGGTAAAAGATTAAAGAAACATGTAGGACTACATCAACTCTCTTTTGAAAAATTTAGGAAAGAGGTGATTCAAATACCCAAGTGGAAATAGTTCGAGAAATATTGATTGTCGATGAGCGGTCAACGGATCATCTCGTTGACCATCTATTTGTTTTCTCTTTCAAATCGTTTAAGGATTTCCACGGTCCAAATTAAAGTAATTCAATTCTTTTCTTTTTGCATAATAATTAGATAAGAGCGGAGGGGGCACACACACCGTAAGGGAGGGGGCCATCGACGTGCCACCCCAGCATCGCAGTCGGTCATTATTTCACGCTTTGCGATGTTGATTCCCGGCCTATTCTCGTTGTGGTTTGGCTTTCAAAATACCCCTTGAATGGCTTATTTTGGTGTGGCAACACCGTCCCTTACAAATGTGAGTGTGTGATGTAGTGTGACGTAATGAGTTAATTTGATTAGCGGGTGTGTGGTATAGGTGTCTTCTCCACTCTATAGTGGGTGTTTGGATGAGCTTATTAAAAGGTTTTTGGCTTTTAGAGATGTGAAAAGATAAAAATACCCCTCCAAAAGTCCTTATTAAAACTTTTAAAGGGGTATTTTTGTCTTTTCACCTCTTCAAAAACCAAAAAGCCCTTTTAATAAGTTCATCCAACACCCCATGATGAGATTAATTTTACTAGAACCGAGAGCATTCACACTAGCTTCTCCATTCTCATTCTCATATTTACACTACAAACACAATTTTTTTATTTTTTTATTTTTTAATTAAATATATTTTTTATATCTTTATTATTAATTTTTCTCTTTCCTTCATTAACTATCATTTTTAAAATATTAAAAAATTATGAAGATTGCACCAGGATTTCTTATATTTAAAAAAATCACGATACAATCCTTATAAATTTTATTTCTTTAACTAACACACCACTTATAACTATTTTTTATAATATAATGAACTCACTTAAATAATAAAAAAACCTAGTGTGAATGACAAGAGAGCGACAAAATTATTGAACAGCAAACCATCTTTACTCACACATGCTGATTTCACTTTTTACTCTCTTTTCCTCTTTAATTAAGGGTCTTAATGGGGACACCGTATGGGTTTTTAGGGGTAAGCCGTTCAAACGGTCACGGTTAGGTCTAGCGGTCACATTTTGGCACCTAACCGTGACCGCATGGGCTTGCTGTCACGGTTTAGTGTTTGTAGTCCCCGTGACCTCGTGACAACAAAACGACAAAATGGGCTGTTAAAGTTGAAAAGTGGTCACCAAACCGTCACGGTTTGGCCTAACCGTGACCTCTAGGTTACTTTAAGGTACGAGGTAGACGCGATTTTGACAAAAGGCCGGGATTTGCGCCACAAACCGTCACGTGGAGGCCAAACCGTGACGGTTTGTGCACCAGAATTTGACCTTAAATACCTTTCAACTTAGAACAACCGGCATATCCATTTCTAAACTTCCGTTTCGCATTTCATAATCCAAATTTTCAGTTTTTAATCGACCTTGGATTTTGAGCTTTCATTCATCCAACACTCGAGATTTTTCAGCCTTCGTCATTCCAAAAACGCGTTAATTCGAAAACAATGTCGGGTTCGGGAGATCAATATCAAAAGCCGAAGCTTCCAGATTTGAATGAGGTGCCACATATCAAAGATTCGAACCAGGTTGAACTAGTATATGTTTTATTATAACTTATTATTTGAAATATCTAACCATTATCTTTTTTAGGAATATTACGTATACGGAGTCACCCTCCGTGGGGGAGGAGGAAACCAACCCGTCGAACACATTTGCTCAAGAGGCGTACAACTCTTTATTTGAACCGACATGTTACGGTGAAGGGTACAGATATCCCTCTTGCAATTCTTACGGGCATGCCCCGAACACGTACCACTCATAAACAGAGCTGGATTACGGACATCCCGCGTACCAGTCAGAACTAGAAATTACACATGTGTCGGATACTTTTAATGGGAATGACACAGATGAGAGTGACGGTTCGGTTCACCTCAAAGAAAACCATGGGGACACCGCGGAGCATGATGGGGATGAGGATCGGATAAGAAAGGCTACGGTTTCTTATAAAACCAATCAAGTACGAAGAGTTTTTATTCTTTTGTTTATTTTATTTTTTTATTTGTTTTATATATTGTTTTTTATGTCTAGCTTTATCATTTTTTCAGTATTTTGATTCTCGTGAGGACTTGGAGAAGTGGGCTAAAACGAGAGGACGCGAGCATGGGTGCGTCATTGTGGTGGGTCGGTTACGAAAAAAGGATGTGGAACTAATATGCAATCGTAGTGGTGAACCTAAATTCACTGGCACAAGTAGACGTACTGGGAGCATAAAGAAAGGATGTCCCTTTAAACTCGTAGGTAAGTACGTAGGAAAGAGTGACAGTTGGATGTTAGAGGTGAGAAACGAGACGCACAACCACGATCCTGTTGTGTACGAGGAGGGCCACGCGCATCTTAGGAAGATGACCGTCGAAGAAATTGATCTTGTCGAGAAATTACACAGGCAGCACGTGCGGCCACGACATATCCATTCAGCCGTAAGGGAGCAGTTTCCCACAACGTCTGTGTTGTTCAAGACATATACAATCTGACGTCAAAGTTTAGGGCTGAGGGGGAGAAGGCATCACACCAATGCAGGAACTTGAAAACCTGCTACAATCTAAAGAGTTCGTGTATGAAACACGAACGAATGCAACTACTAAGGCCGTGGAAGATGTTTCTTTTGTCATCCTACTTCGTATAAAATGTGGCGCGCATTCCCGCACGTGATGTTGATAGACACGACGTACAAGACCAACATGTACAACATTCCGTATGTTCAGGTTATTGGCGTTACGTCGACGTCGAAGTCGTTTTGTATCGCGCATGCATTTATATCGAGGGAACGGCAAGACAACTTCACATGGGTACTGGAGCAGATCAGAGATATGCTCGATGGGTGTGTGGAGCCCCGCGTTATTGTCACAGACAGGGACCTGGCCCTGATGAGTGTGTGTGACACAGTGTTCCCGAGTGCTACTAAAAACCTATGCAGGTGGCACGTTCGGGAGAATATCAAAAGACGGTGGAATATCCTTTTCAAAACCGACATGTGGAAGGATTTTTCATACTGGTGGAAGACCTTGTGTTCGTCTCCCACAGAGGCAATGTACGATTACAATTGCAGGAAGATGGAAGAAAAGTTAAATGAAGATGGTAAAAGTGGTAAGAATTTCATATTTATTTTTACTCTAACAATTTATTTGTTCATTTTCTAAAATTTGTTATTTTCTTTCAGAGGTATGGGAATATATTTGGAATAATTGGTTGGTACCGTACAAAGAGAAAATTGTTACTTGTTGGATGTACGACCGCCTTAACCTTGGTGAATTTACAACTAATCGTGTTGAGGGCCAACATGCCAACTTCAAGAGTTACCTCACAGGGACCAACAATACGTTGCACACACTTGTCGGATATGTTTGTGACCTCGTGCGCGGCCAGGAGATTGAAATTTATAAAACATTCAAGGTATCCTGTATGAAAATTAAAAAAGACCATCGCCTGTCATTGTTTTCAAGATTACATTATAAAGTATCAACTTTTTGCCTTAGCCTCCTTGAATCAGAGTTGACGAAAATGGAAATGATTCAGGAGTCTGGGGGTTCATGTGGACACCAGTTGTTCACGTCCATGGGCTTGCCATGTGCTTGTCGTTTGGAGATATACGTCCGAAAAGGTTATATTTTTCTTAATACATTTTTTTACTGTTGTCACACGATTGCATATTTTTCACTAATAATTTAACCTTTAAATCCAGTCACAAGTATTCCACTCGATGCGGTAGATCCACACTGGAGGAAGCTTGATTTCGAGCCAGCGTACGTCGCGCCGCCTGAACCCGACTACGATGTGAAATTTGATGACTTGAAACAAAAGTCTATGTTGTCTCCCAATCCTCAAGTAAAGAAAAAATTGTTTAACAAAGTATTTGACTCTTTGTTTAAGAGTAAGTCAAAACTTAAAGAACCTGAGGTGCATCATGACCGACGTGGTCGTCCAAATATTAAGGAGTAACAAAGAAGAGCGGACTCCAATACATCACAGTATGAGGCTGCTAGACACAGCTCCTATACTTCCTCGCAACAAACTATGCCTGACCCGGCGAGGCATAGCTCATATACCCCTCAGTTTAAAATGCCCAATGACCGTTCTAATAAGGCAAAGACTGCTTCAAATGTACCGATTACGGGAGCTGCCCTAGGGTTTCCTTTAATATTGAAACCAAAGGACGTGATAAAAGTTATGAAGTTTAAGGATCAGCTGCCCCAATGGATTCACCGGTACGTTTCGACTAAATAAAATATTTAAATAAACAAAAAAGGAATGAAAAGATAGAAATGATATGACGGTGAAACTAGTAATCGATAATCAATCATCATTTGTACAGACTAATAAACCATGATGACGTCAGAAAAGGTAGACCACACCACCGGACCATGGTGCAAGATCCTAGTGCCACAACCCTACCTCTCCCCCCAACCATCCTTCTCACACTACTTCTACTAGCTAATGACTAAGGTGAGTACGTTAATAAAACTAAAAGTAATAAAGTACCTGGATTCTAGCACGACTAACATCCGCAATCTTTTTGCTTTGAAACAAATCCCAATGTTTTCCTTTAACCGACGTATGAAACTTCCAAGCTGCTTCAGATGTTGTAAAGTTCACAAACGCATATCCGGCATTCAAACCATGCCTGTACGTATATATCAACGTCAAAACTTAGCTTATATATATATATATATATATATATATATATATAGACATGTAGTATTTACACCATAAAAATTAATAATAATTATTCAGATAGATACCAACTTGAAATCAATCGGAAGATACACGAAATCAAACTCCGATCGAACGGTGTTTCCCGCCTTTTCATTCTCAAGTTTATAGTGATAAAATTAAAATAAAAAACAATGTTTAATGCTTAAAAAAATAAAAAAAATAAAAGCAATATGTCATGGTTTGGCCAAACCGTGACATATAGCCCCCCCTGCGTACAATCAATTCGCCATAATTACATACCCAATCATTGACTACGGATCCCTAGATATAACTGTCACGGTTAGGGCAAACCGTGACAGTTAGGTCTCACACCTGACCAAACTGTCACGGGGAGACCTAACCGTGACCGCTTGGGTCGGTTTTCTCCAGGAAAAGGCGGTGCGCCTAAAATTTCCCTTAATTAATATTACCATCTTTAATTATTTATGTAATTCAATTTTGTTTGACTAGATTGATTTTAAAGATATTTCTTTTCAGGAATATTTCATCCAATATTTGTAGTTTTATTTTCTATAATCTTATATGTTTCATAAAATATGTTCATGAATAGATATAGTTTATACCATATTCATGTAGATATAGTTTTCTATTCCATTAACATCGTGTGCCCTGCTTGATTAGTCATTTTACTGCCCGACCACTAAGCATGAGTCTTCCATTTGTTGCATTGAGAATTGGTTTTATTAACACACACAAATATACATACATACATACATACACATACATCATCTATCTATATAATAACAAAATCTTAGTTACATTAAACTTTAAAGTTTTAATGTATTAACCACATGACTTTAGTTTTTTTATATAATAACTTCTTATTTCCTCTTATAAATTAAGTTAATTTTCTTTTTGTTTTCACCACATATTCTCATCTCCTCTTACGATTTCACTACCGATCAGAAGAAGAATCATCAACTTAAGACTTTGTGCCTCACAAACCATAAAAGTTTGTACATTGTCGTGTGTAAACAATGATAGGATTTAAAATGCCGGTTTCGCATATCTTTAAACTCGTTTAGCATATCCTTTTGAATGTATGAAAGCTGTAGACAGAACATCAACAACAAATTAAAGGACCACAACAAATAACATATTTCAGCAAAGTCAAATTATTGCAGAAAAAGTAATATAGAACTCTAAACAATACACATAACAATTTGATAGTTAATTAACTGCTTCTAGATAATGATACAAAGCTCTAAAAATATGTCACAAGGGTTGAGATGAGAAAAAGACGAGTTATTAATGAATTATGCTTAAGAAATTCTTGAGAGATCATTTTGAAATAGTCTACAATTATTATTAATTCACTCAATTTATTAAACGTTTATAACATTTAGCAACATGAAATTTTCAAATAACTAGTTGATATTCCAACCGCGCTTCGCGGCGGTTTCGGACCAGGGCTCAGACGTTTTATCATAGCCATATACATGTTAACATGGAAGCAGAGAATGTCTCAAATGAAGTCAACCTCATCATCATCGACGCACCAACATCCGCATGATAATAGAAGCAACAAAGACAGAGTACATTCACAGTCAACAACATAACATCAAAAAGACATAAAATGACCGTGAACATGCAGTAGTACCCATGCAAAGGCTCAGAAATGATGCTCGATTGCGGCTGCATACCATAAACGGTTGCCAAACCGTGGCAATAGGCAAAAATCGTGGTCAAAAATCATAGCCTTTAAGGAACCAAAAAGTCGAAAGTCTCAGATGAGCGATGGCTCATCATCATCGACAAACAGAAATAACAAAACACATCATGTGAAACTGAAGTAATAACAATGTCTTAGATGTCCTAATGGTCCTCATCATCGATAGATCTGAAATTTGCGGTCACTAGCCCCACCGCAAACACGAATGTGAGGCAGAAGGGTAGCCGGAGTAAGATGCACCGCCAAATCCACACAATACCAACAGATCTAAGAACCCAAAAGGAGTTTTCATCATGGTAGACCAATTGTTCTCCATAAATTGAGTCAATGGAACTAAAATCTGTGACAAACATCAGGTAAGCCACCATCACCGACAACGCCAACAGGTGGCAGCACTCCCGTAGACTTTGCAATACAGAGGGCATCACCGCCGACACACGCAACATGCATCAGAGGCAACATCACCGCCGCCACCTAGGGTTTGCAATCAAAGGCCCGGCAGCAGCGGGAAAATATGACCACATCATAGAGAAAACAGGCGGCAGCCTAGGTGGACACAGGAGGTACTGGAGCAGCACCCCCAGCCACCAGGCACCCATGACGGCAGCGTAATAGCGAGACACATCAAGGAGCTCTACACAGAGTCGGTGGGAACCCAGGGCGGAGTTATAGCCGGAGAAGAGACACCGACGGCGATGCCTCCACCATCTGGGTCGCGCCTTCATTGGCATCAACAACCACCGCCACACCCAGACCGCCTACACTGCCATGGCCACAACGCAAGCGGTAGGTGGAAGAGAGCGCTGGAATGGCGGCAGCAAAGGACCGACAAGGATCGCCGGAAGAAGAGACACGTGAAAGGATGTCGTCGTACGGTCAGGCGACGACCACCGATAGAAGGGGTAGCGGAGGCGGCCACCGCAAAGGGCAGCCATGGAAGGAACCACCACCACCACTTAACATTAAAGAAGAGGCACGTCCCTCGAGGAGAAAATGAAATACCGAATTTGCCCCCAGATCCCTGTTCATGAAGTTGCTTTTTCATTATAGGGTAATTACATCATAAATAAAGAATTTTATTCACTTAATTTGAGTATAGTATTATTATTATTTTTAGTCAACCTTTTCTTAAAAGTTATATTTGTTATGTGTATAACATGCATATATGTTATCGGCGTAATTGTAAATATATGTTATGTAATTATAAAAATGGGTTGTGTAATCATTATATGAGTTGTGCAATTATTTAGGTATGTTAATATTGAGTGTAATTGTAAAAATAAGTTGTGTAATTATCATATAAGTTGCATAATTATATGTTACATTTGGCTTGATTATGACGCGGATAGATTTACCCTTCCCCCGATCGCATCTCTTGTGCCTTGAAGATTACCTATCTTTTATACATTTTTTGTCATTTGTATTGATAACATTCTCCTATATATATAATACAGAGAAAATATTCATAAGTGTGACATATACTTGTTATTAATCTACACATACACCGTATTATAAATTCATTATGTTAGAGCATTCCTAACTCATCCCCATCTCTAACCCCATAATTTTAGGAGAAAAACATCCTCATCCCCATATTTGGGGGATTATTATTTATCTTCGCATATATTTGGGGGATTATTATTTATCTTCGCATAATCACTTTTAATTATATAACCAAAATAACTATTGATTTACGTTAATTTAAAATACGAAACATTGGTTTACATAAATATAAATTAAGATTGATTATATCTTAGATGTTTTGCATAGTTTATTATTTATGTATGATATACACATGTGTAAAACAACTCAAATATCACCACACTTAATTTATTTTAGTGTAAATCAATGGCTCTTTTATTTCTCGAGATAAAAAGAGGTTATGTAATGATTCTAACACCAGCCTCCATATCTATTATTTGATATATTTATGAGTGGATGTGAGTGATAGATGTAACACCCGACCCCTCATACTACCAATATTGTCTGCTTTGCTCACGAGTAGCTCACGGATTTGCTTTTAGTTGCCCGGGTGAAAACTTCCCAGGGAGATCACCCATCTCTGGATTGCTGCCACCTGAGCACGTTTAACTGTGGAGTTTTCCTCTCATCCACAGTCAATATGCCCAAAACGCGTTGTTGATATTATAGCCCAGACATTACTTATGAACCAAGATCTCTCATGTCCATAACCAATGTGGGACTCTCCTAGGGTGTTATAATCACCCCCGCCCCCTTTGGACTCATCATCCTCGATGAGGTTTGCCCTCCCATCCCATGGATGTAGGATTCGCCTAAGGTGTCACTCTTGACAACCCCAGGGACTCACCGTATTTGATGAGGTTTGCCCCACCATCCCGAACGACACAAGATTGGCTCGGATACCATTCTGTAACACCCGACCCCTCATACCACCTATATTATTCGCTTTGCCCACGAGGAGCTCACGGATTTGCTTTTGGTTGCCCGGGTGAAAACTTCCCAGGGAGGTCACCCATCCCTGGACTACTGCTACCTGAGCACGTGTAACTATGAAGTTATCCTCTCATCCACAGCAAATACGCCCAAAACGCGTTGGTGATGTTAACATTAGTTATGAACCAAGATCTCTACTGTCCACGACCAATATGGGATTCGCCTAGGGTGTTATAATAGAATGAGAAAAAATAATTAAAAATAGTAAAAAATAATTTTAATTGAATAGAGATAGATATGGGAAATGAAATAATATACATAAATTTAAAAATTATGTTTTTAAATAAATTATAGAGATGGGTATATAGAATAAACTATAAACACGATTACGATTACTTATGATTACTACTCTTTGAGCATCTAAAGTGTAAGGTGTTGTTTGTTTTTTCTGCAGAAAAACGTCTGCAGTCTATGGACCACATCTGCAGACATCTGCAGTAGAAGAGGTGGACCAAACATTTACAGTCTGTAAGAAAAAGACTGTTTGTTTTTTTAACATCTGTAGACTGTTAAAATATTCTGTAATTAAAGTAAGCCTATTTTTTAAACTTTAAAAAATACTTTAACATCAAAATATAAATAAAAATCATACAAATATATTAAAATATAAATAAAAGTGATAAAAACTACAATAATATTCATAAAACCATACAATATATTTTATTTAAATCGTTTATTCGATATTCTGCATTAACTGGTCAGCAGCTTCATCTCGTAACTTTATGCATACTCAATCCTTTTCTACCCAACTTGTTTACCTCTTCTATGCAAGTCTCTATTAAGCATTTTTGTTGCTCAATCGACCATTGTTGTTTCTCTTCCATTTGTATTAATCAACAAACAACAAACGTATTTTCCAAATCAAATAAAATATTAAACATAATACAAAGTTATACTACCCATTTAGCACTATAATTCAAACAAATAATATTAACACAAACAAATAAGCATTATCATATTAACACTACCCATTTAGTACTATAATTCAAACAAATGATATTAAGACTACCCATTTAGCACTATAATTCAAACAAATAATACTACCCATTTAGCATTATAATTCAAACAAATAATACTACCCATTTAGCAAATAAGCATTTTAGTTACACAATCAAATTCAAACACAACCAGAATCAGACAATTGAAATACCTTTAGCACTATAATATTAACATCAAATTCAACCTGTCAACAGAAAAAAAACCTTTCAAAACCTTTCAATAGAATGATATTGTAACATCCAAAAAGTTTGATAATTATTTATTTATTAGGATTAGTGTTCAGTCGCATAACATGCGTACGAATGAGGCCCAATCGCACGAATGACGGGCGTATGGGCTCAGTCGTACGATTGAACCGTGCGAATGGGTCTAGTCGTGCGACTGAGTATGGCGGCTAAAATAGGCATGTAGGATAAGTAAGGTGGTTAAGGATGTTCAAAAGCAGATTTTATCTGCAGTATTCCTATCCCTCTTGTTCCTTTCGAACCCAAACACCCTGTTCTTGCCAAATCGACTAAGCTAACTCCGTTTCGGTAAGTTTCGCTTGGTACGGATCGATTCTTGAATATGTTAAGCTGTGTATGTGATTGAAATTGACCCAAAAACATGTTTTAAATCGGGGTTTCTGTTCAATCTTTCTGTTAAGCTAAAAAGTGAGGGTTCGGATCCTAGTTTTTGTGAAGTTTGGTGAAATAAGGACCCGAAACAGTTGTAAATGAAGTGTATATGTTCTGTTGGGGATATGGTATAATCCAAATGGTTAAAACTCGAGTTTTTGGATCAAATATGTCAAGAACACAGCTGCTGATCCGTTTCAAGCGAATGAGCCCAGTCGCATGACCCATTCGTGCGACTGAGTCAATCGCACTGTTCAATCGCACTGTTCAATCATGCGACTGAAGTTTAGTCGCATGAACCAATCGCACGAATGGAGGTCATTCGCACAAACCCTGTTATAGCTCATTCGCACCTCGGTCGTATGGTCCATTCGTACGACTAAGCTCAGTCGCATGTTCAGTCGTACGAATGAGTCCAGTCGCATAGCCTTAGTCGTGTGAAGTGGTCAGCTAGGGGTGATTTGACTAAGTTAGGTTTGTTGTTTTAGAATTGCTTTGAGAAGGAGAAGTTTTAGCTGCCCTAGTGTATTTGGATTGATAACCACTTGCTGAAAGCATTAAGGTGAGTTCTAATTGCCCTTTTTATGTGTTAATGCCGTTTGATAATGTTGTTTGACAAAATCGGGCACCGGCATGCATATAAATAAATAGAAAATGTGAATATGAGTTGAAAGTGGTAAATTGTGGTGAATGGCGAGGTGGAGGTTTGACCCACCAACTATAAACGGAGGTTTGACCCGTCAACGCCAACTATTGATGGAGGTTTGACCCGTCAACACGCGAGGTGGAGGTTTGACCCACCAAACTATAGACGGAGGTTTGACCCGTCAACGCGCGAGGTGGAGGTTTGACCCACCAAATTAAAATCGATAAAAAGATGTCCATAAATACCTTGTGGGTATTCGATATGCATATCAATACTGAGACGAATAAATGGACTAATGAATGTTTATGAATCATTCGGTGTTGTAACAGTTAATGAGTTGTTATTATTGAAATGTGGCGTACGTTAGAACTCACCAGTTTATCTGATTTTGTGTTTGTTTTCTTATGCATGCCAGGTAATAATAGAAGTGTTCGTGGAGGCGCCCCACCAAGTTAAAATCCGAATATGGTGTATGATACTGGCTATAATGTTGGGTTTTAGAAAAATGTACATGAAGTTTGACAAAGTTTTTAAGATGTCAGTTAAAGTGTTGTTATTTCTTGTTAATGATATAAACAGTTTTTAATATATAAAATTTCCGCTGCGTTTGTAGTCTCTGAATTGTTATAATAACCCAACTAGTAGCACCCTCCTTATTATATTATATTGTTATGAGATTGAGGGTGTTACAAGTTGGTATCAGAGCCTTAGTTAAAGAGATTTGAACAATTAATTGTTTCAAACTTTAACTGAATATATGGGAAGTGCCAGTATCTACAACCGGAAGTGGGGTGAAGTATTGTGTGAATGATTATTTAATTGTTAGTGATAATTCAGTTAATTGTTGAATGAAAGTGATTGGTTGAATTAAAAGATTAGTATTATGTGTATGCATGATTCTGTGGTTTAGATAGGGTTAGAAATAAACTGTGAAAGGATAATGAGAAGAGGCAGGATGGTGTGAATAAGTAAATAATTGATAACACCTGGCCAATGTTATGAGCAATTTACGTTATGTGCAGCATCCTGGTATCACTCATTATTTGATAATGGTTTATTTCTTATCGTAGATGGAGGAAACCAGTAATACAAATTCTAGACCTGAAGCTAGGATTTCAGGTGATGAACTTAAGGCGGCTATAGGTGATGAGGTCGCCCGAGTGTTGCGTACTACCTTACCTGAAATGTTGAGCGACCTTAGGAAAGGTGGTGAATCATCTTCCCAACCAACTCCTCCACCTATTATTGTTGAGCCTGTAATGGAGAAACCAGTGTCATATAAGCATTTTAAGGAATGTGACCCGCCTAAATTTGAAGGCCAGAAGGATGTAGTAGTAATTTACAAATGGCTACGAGAGATGGAAGCAACGTTTAAACTTAGTAGGTGTAGGGAAGACCAGAAGGTGGGCTTTGCAGTGCATTCTTTTCAAGCAGAAGTGTTGTATTGGTGGGATACAGTAGAACAGGCCATGGGTGAGGCCGCCGTGAACCAGATGACGTGGGAAACTTTTAAAGCATTGGTGATAGAAAAGTTCTGTCCGAAGGGTGAGATGGATAGAATTGAGATCAAGTTTTTGCAGTTTCAGGCAGGCAGTTTAAGTCATAAAGAGTATACTTCTAGATTTGAAGAAATGGCTCGCTTGGTACCTCATTTAGTAATGCCTGAGGCAAAAAGGATTACTAGGTATATTCAGGGATTACCCCCTAATGTGAGAATGTTAGTAAAGTCTAATTCTCCTTCTACATACCAAGCCACGGTAAATTTGGCTGCGGACATGTATGAGGAAGTCGCTGAGTCCGAGAAACCTGTGGTGAAAGAAGAAGTGGTTAGTCGTCAGGAATCTTCACTAAGTTCTAGGCCTATGTATGGACAGAGTAGGCCGCAGAAGAGAAAGTTTAATGCTAGGGGCTTTGTAGGTCCCCCTCCTCGATGTAATAGATGTGGGAAGTTTCAAAGAGGAGAATGTAGATTGAATCACCCGGCATGTCGTAAATGCGGGAAGCCTAGACATTTCGTTTCCAGATGTCCAGAACTTCGGTGTTATAAATGCGGGGTGATAGCACATATGAAATCTGAATGTCCAAAGTTTAGACCTGGACCGGTCCCTATTCGTGCAGTGGGAGGACCGGGTAAAGTCAGTGCGAGTGGTAGTAGCGGTACTGCGGGGAGAGCATTTACAATGACTGCGGAGGAGGTTAAGGCATTACCAGATGTTGTGTCGGGTACGTTTCTTGTTAATGATGTACCAGCTAGAATTTTATTTGATTCGGGGGCTAATAGAAGTTTTATATCAATAAAATTCCATACCTTAACAAAAGTTAAACCATCAAAGCTAGATATTGTCTTTTCATTAGAAACTGCCTCTAATGAATTTATAGTAGTTAGTGAGGTAATAGATGATTGTTTTGTCGAACTAGAAGGTGTAAAATTTCCTGCTAGATTACACATGATGAAGTTAGGAGGTTTTGATGTAGTATTGGGAATGGACTGGTTATCTACGTTTGAGGCTCAGATAATATGCAAAAGAAAGATGATTGTGTTGTGAGCACCAGATGGTAATCTGGTAACGGTTTTTGGTGATGATCATGATAGTGTGGTGAAGGTCATATCTATGATTAAGGCTGAGAAATTATTGAGTAGGGGTTGCGAGTCATTTTTGGCATATGTAGTTGATACTGCTAAGAAGACGAAGAAGTTAGAAGATGTTCCAGTGGTTTGTAATTTCCCCGATGTATTTCCTGAGGATCTACCCGGTATACCTCCTGATAGAGAAATTGAGTTTAGAATTGACTTAGTACCTGAAGCAAAACCTGTCGCTAAAACCCCTTATAGACTTGCACCGGTTGAGCTGACGGAACTTCTGAAGCAATTACAGGAATTATTGGACAAAGGTTTTATTCGACCAAGCACTTCGCCGTGGGGTGCTCCAGTTTTATTTGTAAAGAAGAAGGATAGCAGTTTGAGGATGTGCATAGATTATAGAGAACTAAACAAGCTGACTGTTAAGAATAAATACCCATTACCTCGTATAGACGATTTGTTTGATCAACTCCAAGGTGCTAATTGGTTCTCAAAGATAGATCTTAGAACAGGGTATCATCAGTTAAAGGTGAAAGAAGAAGATATACCAAAGATAGCTTTTCGTACGCGATATGGGCATTATGAATTTTTGGTGTCATTCGGATTAACGAAGCTCCTGCTGCATTCATGGATTTGATGAACCGGGTATGTAGACCAATGCTGGATAAATCGGTAATTGTGTTTATAGATGATATTTTGATCTATTCTAAGAACGAAGGAGATCATGCTTGTCACATTCGAGAAGTATTGGAAACCTTGAGAAAGAATAAGTTGTATGCAAAATTCTCGAAATGTGAATTTTGGTTAAGAGAAGTGCAATTTTTGGGCCATGTGGTGAATGCGGATGGAATATTGGTGGATCCTGCGAAGATTTAGGCCGTGATGAATTGGGAGATTCCTAAAAGTCCTTCAGAAATCCGTAGTTTCTTAGGACTGGCAGGATACTATAGGAGATTCATTCAGGATTTTGCTAAAATTGCTGCTCCATTGACGAAATTAACTCGAAAAGACGTTAAGTATGAATGGAATAAAGAACAGGAAGTTGCTTTTCAGGAACTGAAGAACCGATTGACACAAGCTCCAGTATTGGCCATACCAGAAGGTGTAGATGATTTAGTAATATATTCTGATGCATTATATCAGGGATTGGGGTGTGTTTTAATGCAACGTAGGAGAGTTATTGCTTATGCTTCTAGACAGTTGAAAACCCATGAAGTTAATTACCCAACCCACGATTTATAATTAGCAGCTGTAGTCTTTGCTCTTAAGATATGGTGACATTACTTATATGGAGTGAGGTGTACCATCTTTACTGATCATAGGAGTCTGAAGTACTTCTTTGAGCAAAAAGATTTGAATATGAGACAAAGGCGATGGTTGGAATTAATCAAAGATTATGATTGTGAAATTTTGTATCACCCCGAGAAAGCAAATGTGGTTGCTGATGCATTGAGCAGAAAGGAGAAGTACGAACCGATTGAGGTTAAGGCGTATAAACTTGTAATTACTCCTGATTTTATGCAACAGCTGAAAGAAGCCCAATTGGAGGCATTAAAAGAAGAAAACATTAAGAGAGAAAGAATGGTTGGTCAAGAAAGATATTTAGAAGAAAATAGTCATGGTGTTAAAATCAGGTTTGGTCGAATGTGGGTTCCGTTGGCTTTACGCGATAGGGTACTAGATGAAGCTCAAAAATCTAGGTATTCTATTCACCCAGGCATGACTAAGATGTATCAAGATTTAAAGCATGATTATTGGTGGCCAGGAATGAAATTTAACGTGATGCAGTATGTAAATAAATGTCTGACGTGTGCCCAAGTGAAAGCTGAACATCAGAAACCTTATGGATTATTGCAGCCATTAGCCATTCCAGTTTGGAAGTGGGACGATCTGACTATGGATTTTATAACGAAGTTGCCCCGTACACCAAAAGGTTATGATACTATTTGGGTAGTGGTAGATCAACTAACCAAGAGTGCTTTATTTCTACCAATACGGGAAACTTATTCGGTGGAAAAGTTAGCTGATATCTTTACTAAAGAAATAGTTAGATTGCATGGAGTTCCGAAAAGTATCACGTTTGATAGAGATGCCAGATTTACCTCCAGGTATTGGAGAAAATTTCACGAAGCCATGGGAACTAGACTTTACTTTAGTACAGCCTATCATCCCCAGACAGATGGTCAAAGTGAAAGAACTATTCAGACATTGGAGGATATGCTACGTGCATGTAGTATAGATTTTAGAGGTAGCTGGGATAGTCATCTTCCTTTAGCTGAATTTGCATACAACAACAGTTATCAAGCTACCCTTCAGATGTCCCCCGTTTGAGATGTTGTACGGAAGAAAGTGCAGAACTCCACTTTATTGGGGAGATATGGGGCAACGTGAATTGGGGAATAGTGAAATAGTTGAAGAAACAATGTCAAAGTTTGAAGTAGTTAAAAATCGTATTAGAGAGGCGAAAAGCAGGCAGAAATCATATGCAGATCGTAGAAGGAAACCATTAGAATTTAAAGTTGGGGATTTTGTTTTGTTGAAAGTTTCTCCATGGAAGGGCATTATTCGATTTAGAAAGAGAGGCAAACTAAGTCCACGTTTTATTGGACCTTTCCGAATAATAGAAAAAGTAGGATACGTGGCGTATAGATTGGACTTGCCAGAAGAATTAAGTGCTATTCATCCAACCTTCCACGTCTCTCAGTTACGAAAGTGCTTAGCTAATGAAACTCAATATGTACCACTAGATGATATTGAGGTTGATGAGAAACTCAATTACACTGAACAACCTGTGGCCATTGTAGATCGTAAGGAGAAGAAACTTAGAAATAAGAGCATTAGTTTAGTCCGGGTGCAGTGGGCACATCGCCAAGGATCTGAATCAACCTGGGAGCCAGAAGAGGAAATGAGACGAAACTACCCTCAGTTGTTTTAGCCAGGTTTCGAGGACGAAACCCTAAATAAGGTGGGTAGACTTGTAACATCCAAAAAGTTTGATAATTATTTATTTATTAGGATTAGTGTCCAGTCGCATAACATGCGTACGAATGAGGCCCAATCGCACGAATGACGGGCGTATGGGCTCAGTCGTACGATTTAACCGTGCGAATGGGTCCAGTCATGCGACTGAGTATGGCAGCTAAAATAGGCATGTAGGATAAGTAAGGTGGTTAAGGATGTTCAAAAGTAGATTTTATCTGCAGTATTCCTATCCCTCTTATTCCTTTCGAACCCAAACACCCTGTTCTTGCCAAATCGACTAAGCTAACTCCGTTTCGGTAAGTTTGGCTTGGTACGGATCGATTCTTGAATATGTTAAGCTGTGTATGTGATTGAAATTGATCCAAAAACATGTTTTAAATCGGGGTTTCTGTTCAATCTTTCTGTTAAGCTAAAAAGTGAGGGTTCGGATCCTAGTTTTTATGAAGTTTGATGAAATAAGGACCCGAAACGGTTGTAAATGAAGTGTATATGTTATGTTGGGGATATGGTATAATCCAAATGGTTAAAACTCGAGTTTTTGGATCAAATATGTCAAGAACACAGCTGTTGATTCATTTCAAGCGAATGAGCCCAGTTGCATGACCCATTCGTGCGACTGAGTCAATCGCATTGTTCAATCATGCGACTGAAGTTCAGTCGCATGAACCAATCGCACGAATGGAGGTCATTCGCACAAACCCTGTTATAGCTCATTCGCACCTCGGTCGTATGGTCCATTCGTACGACTAAGCTCAGTCGCATGTTCAGTCGTACGAATGAGTCCAGTCGCATAGCCTTAGTCGTGTGAAGTGGTCAGCTAGGGGTGATTTGACTAAGTTAGGGTTGTTGTTTTAGAATTGCTTTGAAAAGCAGAAGTTTTAGCTGCCCTAGTGTATTTGGATTGATAACCACTTGCTGAAAGCATTAAGGTGAGTTCTAATTGCCCTTTTTATGTGTTAATGCCGTTTGATAATGTTGTTTGACAAAATCGGGCACTGGCATGCATATAAATAAATAGAAAATGTGAATATGAGTTGAAAGTGGTAAATTGTGGTGAATGGTGAGGTGGAGGTTTGACCCACCAACTATAGACGGAGGTTTGATCCGTCAACGCCAACTATTGACGGAGGTTTGACCCGTCAACGCGCGAGGTGGAGGTTTGACCCACCAAACTATAGACGGAGGTTTAACCCGTCAACGCGCGAGGTGGAGGTTTGACCCACCAAATTAAAATCGATAAAAAGATGTTCATAAATACCTTGTGGGTATTCGATATGCATATCAATACTTGAGGCGGATGGAGGAGAGGCGGCTAAAGGAGAAGCGGCTGGAGGAGAGAAGGCGGCCTGGAGGAGAGGCGACTAGAGGAGGCGGCTGGAGGAGGCGGCTGGAGGAGGCGGCTGGAGGAGGCCGCTGGAGTAGAGGCGGCCTGGAGGGAGGTCGCGGCCTGGAGGAGAGGCGACTAAAGGAAGGTCACGGCCTAGAGAAGGCGGTTGGAGGAGATGAGGCCTAGAGGAGGTCGCGGCCTGGATTGAGGGCAGCGGGAGGAAGCCGCCGGCTAGCGGGAGGGCGGTGGGAGGGAGGTCGCGATAGACGGAAGGAGAGGAGGATGAGGATGGTGGTTGGTTGTGTTTTGTGATTAGGGCTATTTGTTAAGGGGTGAAGAGGTTTGATTAAATGTCTTCCCGCGTGAAGACACTAGTCCATGTCTGCCTCATAACGACCTCAGGAATACATTTTTTAATGAAATGTCTTCCGAAAATCAAACAGTCTGCGCTATTAAAATCTCTTCCCGCGTCTGCGTGCTTCTTGCTAATTTGGCTTCTTGCTAGTTTCTAGTTCTTTTGCTTTGATGAAATTTCACCTTTCAAAAAAGATCACAAGCATCTCCCCATCAACATCCATACTAACTTTTCACAACTTATACATCAATTCTACAAACATTCTTACGTTTTTCAGGTTATCACCAACTTTTATAATTATTTTTTTGTTAATCTCGGTTTTAGTTTATGAATTTTGTAAATTGCCTCATTCGAGTACCAACCTTTAATTTGTCCCCATTTTTTACCTCAATTTTCAAAATCATTTCTATTTTCATTATTTTGACTAATGGTGTTAACATGTTTTATTATATTTTTCAAAAAAATACCAAAATACCCCAAAGGACTTTAATAATGTATAAAAATATCACCATCTCACTTATCAATTTCTCTCTCACTCTCCTCTTTATTCTTTCTCCACAGCATCACACACCACCGCCACCACACACCACCGCATCACACAACACTGCTGGCACACACCGTCACCGCCACCTCCGTCTACAACTAAAACCATCGCAAAAAACCTAGATCCATATGGATTAATATGATACAACAACTTCTACAAAGGTTTCAAATTCCGTAGTTTGAGTAAGAACCGTTTGAACCTAGGATCAAGGAAAGCTACGAAAACTGAGTTGGAGTTGATTTGGGTTAAGTTTGATTAGGGGATTCTTTGTTGTAATTAGTTGACATTAATGGATGCTATGAAGCAGATTATGAGGTTTAATGCACCTTAGATCCCAGAATCCATGGAGGCTAATCGATGAATCTGATAACAGTGATTTGTTGAAGAAGACGACGATGATTTGTGAAATGTGAAATCTTGAGATTTTGTGAGTACAATTTAGTTTCTCTTTAGGGTTTGAATAGTATGTAAAGGGGAGTTGAATGACACATCAATGGTTTTGCCCAATACATCTTATTACTTGGTGATTTCGATGGTGGTATGTGGTTGATTTCTAGTGGTATACTAGTATGTGATAGTGGCTAGTTTCTGATGATGGTTGTCATAGAAGATGTTGAATTGTTGATGATGATGGTTGAAAGTCTGACAGATGTTGAAGATGATTATGTGTATATGATGTACAATGAGTTGGGTTGGGTATGAAGTGTTTATTGTTTTTGCAAAAGTAAAATAATAATAAAGGATATTTTGGTCATTTAATACTAACTTGACAGAAAACATTAACAAAGTTAGTCAAAAGAACGAAATATAAACGATTTATAAAAATCACGCCAATAGTGGCAACAAATTAGAGGTTGGTACTTAAATAGAGATAATTTGTAAAAATCAGGGACGTTAATCGATATTAACTATTAATTTTTATAATCATTTTAGATATTATAATAGACTTTTATTTTAATATCTTTTAAATATATATGATAAATTACCTTTAAATAGTACATAAAAGTAAATATCTTTTAAATGTAATGATGTAATAAGTATTAAAAATAAATAAACTAATTATATAAAGGGTGCTTTGTAAAATAGTAACCAACTTTTAAAAGTGTTCCAATTAGGTAACTCAAGTTTTAAAAGTGTTCCAATTAGATCACTCAGTTTTCATATTTTATATAAATAAAAAGTCTTAACATGTATTTTAAAATGTTATATTTTTTGTTTCAATTAAAAAATATATTTTTTCTATCTTTTGATGCTGATATGGAACTTTGACATGAATTTTAGATACTTTTTTTATTTTTTTCATAATTTAATATATTTTTTTATTTTTTTAATATAATTTTATATACTGAAAGTTCTTACCCTCACGTCTTCTCCACCGTTACTTTCTTGACAAAAGAAAAATCGATGATAACTCGATTTGATTGTTTAGTGGTCCAATTTGAAAAAAAAATATACGTAAGTGATTATATTAAAACACTTTTAAAATTTTATTATTATTCTGTTACATTTTCTCTTATAATAAAAATATAAAAACTAATATAATAAAAAAAACACGCCCTAGTCCACCCAACCCAATTAGTGAATGGTGAGAACAAAATCAACAATATTCGAAATATGTGTCTGTCAAAAGAACCCACGCACGTGGTCACACCAATTTGTAGGTGTTTAATCATATAGTTTCTTATTATTTTAAATTATTTTGATAAACAAATGGTATTAGCCGATCATTGTGTTTGAGGATCACGATTCACTATACATATCATCACGTGGGAAGATCGTTGATATCTTTTTTTATTATATTCTATTACATTATTATAGGGTCCTGCTACTGGGGACACCGCAGGGGTTATTAGGGAGAAACCGGATCAAAAGGTCACGGTTTGATCAAACCGTGACATTTTGGGGAGAAACCGGATCAAAAGGTAACGGTTTGGTCAAACCGTGACCTTTTGAGATATTTTTTTGAATCAAAAGGTCACGGTTTGGCCTCCATATGACCTCTTACACACACGGTGCTCGAGGGGCAGATGCACTAATCGAGGGGAAATCAGATACAAAAAATATCTCAAAAGGTGACATTTTGGCCTCCATGTGACCTCTTGCTTTTTTTGTATTATTATTATTATTATTGTTATTATTATTATTATTATTATTATTATTATTATTATTATTATTATTATTATTATTATTATTATTATTATTATTATTATTAACCGTAACCTTTTATTTTCTGCATACACAAAATAATACTATTATTATTATTATTAACTTTAAAATTATTACTTGAAAGCTAAAATACATTAATTCATATTTCTTGAAAATTAAAATACATTAAAAGTTACTTCTTTAAAGCTAAAATACATTAATTCATATACACTTAATAAAAATTGACGTTTATAAGTTATATATGTACGTAATTTTAATATGTACGTAATACTAAAAATTTTAATAAAAGAAATTTTGAATCCTATAAAAATATTATAAGTTACAAATTGAATAAAATATCTTATATTTTTATTATAAAAAATTAAAAAAATTAAAAATTATACCCAATATGTTACGGTTTGGCCAAACCGTGACATATACACTTAATAAAATTTGACGTTTATAAGTTAGTTTTTAAGTGTTAGTTTGTTTGTTATATATGTACGTAATACTAAAAATTTTAATAAAAGAAATTTTGAATCCTATAAAAATATTATAAGTTACAAATTAAACAAAATATCTTACATTTTTATTATAAAAAAATTAAAAAAATTAAAAATTATATCCAATATGTCACGGTTTGGCCAAACCGCGACATATACACCACAAGAAACTAACTCCCAATAATTAACCCAATCCCGAGGTGCAGAACTTTTTCTGAAGCCTAATATGTCACGGTTTGGCCAAACCGTGACCTTTAGCCTTCAATATGTCACGGTTTAACCTCCATGTCACGGTTTGAATCGGTTTTTTTCAAATTTTTTACGGTATGCCTAAAATTCCCCTGAGCCTACCTAACCACTAAATGATTATTATACTCTAATTTATATCACTTGTTCTTTCGGAGACGATTCTTTTTTTTTTTTTTTACTTTTTATGAAAGTGAACTCAATATCTTTAAATTTGCTTTTGTTACTTGGTCACCAACCTTATATATGCAATCTTAGGTTTTAATGTCAACCAGTATATCTAATTATTCTAACTTATACAATAGCGAATCTTAATCCACATTAACATTATAATTAACTTATATATTTCAATAAGACATACATAAATAAGTAAACCTTTTTCTTACAATTAATAATATATAGACCCACAAACTTTAATTTGAAAATATATTGTTTTACCACTAGTATGTCTTCATAAAAAAATTAACATTACTTTTTTTAATGACAAATATACGACACTGCTTCAAAAGATAAGTGTTATCTTAAACAGGTTCATCTATCAATGTTTCAGCCCGGACCACTCCCCCAATCCACACAGGATGAAACTTATAAGACTATGAGGAGAAGGGCGTTATAGCCCATGGAATGCCCCATAAGACGCCCCAGAACGCCCCAGAACGCCCTCTACATTGCCCCATGGGGCGTTCTAGGGCTTGAAATCCTCCCAAACTTCCTATATAGAACGCCTTGAATGTCCCTATTTTGTTCAATGCAACGGTCACTTTACTTTCTCAAGAGGCATTCCAAAGAATGCCCTACTCCAACAAAAAGGAAGGAAAGCCCCACTATCTAGTTGGCGTCACGTGGCGTAAGGATATGAGTTTGAGGCTTCCTTAGAATGCCTTGTTCCTCATAGTCTAACTGAAAAAACTCACTGGCTCAGTAATGAGCATTTTCCTCAAAATAAATTCCCCCCCCCCTCCCCCGGTACAAGAATGTCAAGCTCAGCCCCTGTCATTTTCATCATTGATTCATTGAATAAACTCATCAAAATCAAAATTTTCACGAATATTAAAATGCGAAGTAGCCATGTGTAATGGAAGGTTGAGCAGTGTGAAATCGAGGAAATAATGCAAGTTGTCGTAACTTATCCCTCGGCTCTAGATGTGACTCGAAAGACGTTTTAAGCACGTAATTTCAAATGATAAAATGTCTCATTTTACTCATGTTTCATGCATTTATTTGTTTAATATTTTAAATTATTACTTTTGTTTATCCAATATTTATTTATATTAACAATTCAATTCTTAATATGTTTTCGATAACGAGGTGTTCAGTGGCGGAGCTTGACGTAGTATGTAGGGGAGGGCCGAAAGTTACGGGACCCATAATTTTTTCTATCCTTATGTTAGGAGGTGGACTCAATACGTATAAAATTTTCAGACAAGATACGCTAATTTTCCACTTCTGAGCGAAAAAAACAGGGGGCCCTCGAGCAGTGGCAGAGCTTGAACCAAATTTTGGGTGACTGGATGAAAATAAACTATTTTAGGGGGCTGGCCCTATATTTATTAAAAAATTTCTACTACCAGACCGAAAATTTACACTAACGAGCCGAAAATTAACACTACTGATGAAAAAAGAAATGAGGCGGGGCTCTCCCGGCCCCAAAGAAGCTTCGCCAGTGCCCTCAGGCCACTTACAAGCTCCGCCCATGGATGTGTTGTAGTTTTCATTTTATTTCATTCAACTAAAAGCAACTATGTTCGAGTAAAATTAAGGAGCTCAAGTTTCTTAGTTATCTTTTATCTTTAGAAGAAAAGTAAAGAACGGGAGTTGTGTAATTTTATTTTGGTTTATAGCATTTTGTTAGGGTTAGTGTGCTTTTCTGATATATATATGTTTTTCATTGTTTAACTGAAAACTAAACGTAGAAGAAATTGTACGTTGAAAAATAAAAAAATACCAAGTAAGACGTATATATATCATTTTGATAAAATTGCATAAATGGTCCCTATTATTTGACCAGATTGCACGTTTGGACCCAAACCTTTAAAAATTACAAAGATAGTCCAAACTTTTGTGTAGTCATTACAAGTTTGGAGCCTTCATTTGGCGATCTTAGGGATTTTAAAGCAATGGGATGGTGGTCAGCTGTTCAGACGATGGCGGTGGTGGTGATGATTCAGATGATGGTGATGATAGGTTTGTAACAATGGCTAGCACTGGTGGAAGGTGTTGATGGTGGTGAGGTAATGTGGCCGAGGGTGCGGAGATGATGATAATGAATTCAGGTTAGTGGTTGAGACGATGATGAAGATGAGTGTACAACTTTACATGATGATGATTTTATGAAGTACATTATGATGAATATGTTATTATATATATATACTTAACTAATTTCAAATTTAATTTATATTTTTTTATATTAAGGACAACATGATCATTTTATATTAATTTAACTAGATACACTAACGGTTAACTTAACATACTTAATGAGCTAACTTATGATAAATGATACTTAAACATTCACAGTAGGTTTTCTATATTTTTGTAAGTGTGTTTCTTATATTTTAAGAAATGGTTGTGTGTGGTTGTGAGTCGATGATAGAGAAAAATTAATGTTAATCTGTATATTTAGAGAATCATTGTTCAACCTATATAAATATTTTAATATTTTTTTAAATTGATTGGGAGTGGAGGAAATAAAAGATAATGATAAAAGTATTAAAAAACATTATTGAGCAGAAAATGCAACACAGCAAGGGGCGAACCAAAGGCTTGCGCGAAGGAAGAAGCGAATCAATCAGAATGGAGTAATTAAGAAAAAAAAAGAGAAAAATAATGATTTTTAAAGTAATTATAAATATAAGAATACAGAATCTGATGTGAATGCTTTTAGAGACTAAACTTGAAAAACGACTTTACCACTAGAAACATTTGTGTAATCAACTCTTTAAAAAAGTTTACATGTTGTGTTACCCGACTATCACGCGAACAACTTTGTAGTAAAGTCAATAAGATTTATTGCATACTACTGAAAGCTAACTATCTTCGATGGATTAACTAACGGAAATTAGTAACGTGAGTGGCGTGGAAATAATTGCTACTGTTAAAATTGAAACAAAAAGTAAAAGGAAAATTGATTTATATAATATCAATCTTCGTAGGTACAATTTTATATAGGCAACATGTCATGTTTTCTACTATTAGAAGTTGTTAATAATTTTATTGCTAGTTAATAAAAGGAAAAGAAAATGGTGACACCTCACATAGAAATTATACATAAGTATACTTTAATGTGATTAGGGGTGTAAACGAGCCAAGCCGGCTCGCAAGCTACTCGAGATCGGCTCGAAAAAAGCTCGAATCGAGTTGAGCTTAAACGAGCTCGAGCCCGAGCTCGAGCCCAATTATTGCTCGTTTACTAAACGAGCTCGAGCTCGAGCTTCAGGATATCGAGCTCGAGCTGGCTCGCGAGCCTAAACGAGCTTTTTGTATATATGTATTTTTTACTTACATATTAAATATATATAAATACATATTTACATAAATTATATTATTAAATATATTATTGTGATAAAAAATAGTTAAATAATATACATTGTGTTATATATAAAAAGTATGCTTATAAATAATTATAAAAGTAATTATAAAAAATATAAATTTAATAATTTAACAATAAACTAGTCGATCTCGAGCCGAGCTCGAGCTTGAAAATTTTCTAACGAGTCGAGCTCGAGCTTTATAAATAAAACTATAAACGAGCCGAGCTCGAGCTCGAGCTTCCTAAAATCAAAACGAGCCGAGCTCGAGCCTTAGCGAGCTCGGGCTCGGCTCGGCTCGTTTACACCCCTAAATGTGATACTCAAGTGAAGATATGGACTATATAGATACCAAACAAGAGCATGTGGGCTATCACTTGTAGAAAAGATGCTTATTCATAGATGATCGTAAACTTAAGAGTAAGATTAGAATACGTGTGAGGTAACCATTTTAAATGATGATACAGAGAGTTGTTACTTTAAAACATACGAAAAGTTCTTGTTTCATGTATAATCAATAGTGATATATCCTTGCACGAACCAAGCACAAAATAATTAGGTTTTTGGTTGAATTCAAATGGAATGACTCGTGTAACTTGTTTAATAAACAAGGAGTGTCCAGGTTGGGTTGTAAACAAACATGTTAACCCATCAATCTGTTTAAATTTAAAGCCGATAATATATTAACTAATATATTATAAAAAATTAGCCCCATATAACTCTTTGTAACTATTTAAATATTTAACTAATCCAGATAAACAAGTTACCCAAGTTATGAGTTATATCTGATTATATACGTGTTAAATGTGCCGGTGTTAAAATTATATTTAAAAAGAAAATAACTAAAACGATGCGTTTTGGGGTTAGGTAGTACAACCCCTATTCCAAATTAACAATGATTTTATACCTTTCTTAAATCAATAAAATATGTGTATCACCGACTATGGAATAAAGAAAAAAAGTTTCTAGAATGAAACACTGACTATGAAAGTAGGGTTTCTTTAAAGGGCTTTTTTCTTGTTAAATTTCACAAAAGAATAATTTAAATATGTTCTCTTTAAAAAAATTAAGATAATAATATTCATTTCTCTCATATCCTCTCTTCAACTTTTCAGTTTTTCGAGTATAATTCAAACATGCTTAATGTTAACGATGGGTGTGAGGTAAATAGGGAAATAGGGATATAGGGTTTGTCTAAAAGTTGATTACTTGATTTTAAAACACTAGAAAAGAAATAAATATATTTTAATAAATTGAAAAGTGGACGTGAATTTAGCAATAAATTGATTCGTGAACTTAAACTCGAGTACAAATTTACTGATTGGAATACTAAAAATATAATTTCTTTTTTACTTATAATTCCAAAAAAATATATAAAATAAACTATAGAGAATAGTGTGTGTAATTATATGCATACTATCTTTAGTAAACACGTGTATTACACGTGTTAAATAAAAAAATATTAAATAGAATGAAAATTTATTGGTTATAATATGCTATTTTAAGATAATAATAAGAGTAAATTACACGGATCGTCACTGAGATTTGCTCAAATTTCACATTGTTCATATGATTGAAAAACTACAAAAGTCCTAAGCTTTGAAAAAATGTAACACGTTTCGTCCCTGGGTTAAACAGCCGTTTGTTTTTTACGGTAAATAAGTGTAAATTGACCATTTTACCCTTCTTCTTGCCCAATCACCACCCCAAATTTCTTCTTTTTCTTAGGGGTTGTTTGATTGCGCTGACTGAGTAAGATCTGACTGAGTCAAAAGCTGACCCAGTAAGAAGTTCTGACTGAGTCTAATCTGACTGAAACTTGGCTGTTTGATTTAGTATCTGACTGACTCTACTGAATGATAAAAATAACCTTATTGCCTCATTGTTCTAACGAGTTTGAATTTAACTGGTATTGTGTAATCAATAAAAATAGCCAAATTAAAATAATTCAAAATGTCATACAAAATAGAAGTTAACATAAATCAAACATAATCCAAACAAACACATCGACATACACATCTACATACACATCTACATACACATACATCTACAAACACATACATCTACATACATCTACATACACATCTACATACACATCTACATACACATACATTTACATACACATCTACATACACAGCTACATACATATATACATCTACATACACATCTACATACACATATACATCTACATACACATCTACATACACATATACATACACATCTATATGTATATACATCTACATACACATCTACATACACATCTACATACACATCTATATGCATATACATCTATATTCATAAAGAAATGATGATTACAGCAGGGAGATGCTCAGGAGGCGCTAGGAGGTGCTCGGTTAGGGATCGCGCAGGTCGGAGGTGCTCGGTTAGGGCTCGTGCAGGTCGGAGGGGCTCGGTTAGGGCTCGCGCAGGTCGGAGGGGCTCGGTTAGGGCTCGCGCAGGTCGGAGGGGCTCGGTTAGGGCTCGCGCAGGTCGGAGGGGCTCGGTTAGGGCTCGCGCAGGTCGGAGGGGCTCGGTTAGGGCTCGCGCAGGTCGGAGGGGCTCGGTTAGGGCTCGCGCAGGTCGGAGGGGCTCGGTTAGGGCTCGCGCAGGTCGGAGGGGCTCGGTTAGGGCTCGCGCAGGTCGGGGTCGGGCAGGGGAAGTCACGCAAGGGGAGGGGAGGTGGCCGATCGAGAGCTCAAGGGGAGGGGAGGTAGCCGATCGAGAGCGCAGGGGGAGAGGGAGGTGGCCGATCGAGCGCAGGGCTTCGGATTTGGGTGTTGGTAGTGTGCAATAGAGAGAAGGAGGTGGAGATTTTAGGTCAGCAACTCATTTTTTCAGGTTTGGGTCAGAAGTAATGACCCGGTCAGCTGGCTCCACGCGAGTATCAAACGGGTTGACCCCCTGACCGAGTCAGCCGGGTCAGCCCGGTCAGACATAAACAAACATCCCCGTACTCATTTTCTTTTTAAACCACCACACAACTACCAGCAATCCTCCACCACCACCACTCCAGCACCACTCCTCTCCACCACCACCACTCCTTGGCACCACCACCAAACACCCTCGTCTCCAACACCACCACCACTAATCCATCATCACTCCTCGCCACTACCATCACACGCCCATCTTCAACCACCACCATTTACCACCACCACATCACACATCCCCATCTCCACCATTGCTTCACCACACCAACACCGCCCTCGTGTTTGCTCGATTTTTCCTCCGACTTCGGGGATAATGTTTTTTGGTGACAAGAGATAATAGGTGGGGTAAGTGTTGGGGTATTTTAGTAATGTGAAGGTGGGGAATTTTGGTTTTGCAAGGTGGTGTTGTGCAGGTTCGCTGGAAAATGCCAAGGTGGGGTTGTGGTGGTGGCAAGGGGTAAAATCATCATTTCTTAGATTTCAACGTCAAAAACTAGCGGTCATTTGACACAGGGGCGAAACATGTCACATTTTTCCAAACCTTAGGACTAAACCTGTAACTTTTCAATCGTACGGACGAAATGTGAAATTCGAGCAAATCTCAGAACGATCCGCGTAATTTACTCTTATTATAATATAATAAAAATTATGTTTTGAAACAAACATTTTAAAAAATGTCATTTTAAAAACTTTCTTATTATAATTCCTAATTTAATTACGTTTGTTTACAGAAATTTAACTTTTTAAATTCGCAAATTTTTAAAATATTTTATATTTTTGAAAAAGTTTGATGCTTTTAAATTTTTGATTTTATAAAAATGTATTTATTTGAAAATAACATTAATAAAAAGATCTCTTTCTTAATTTATTAAATAATTATTTTAATTAAAAAGTTAAATAATATTATTAGTAATTAATATAATTATTTAATAGGATAGAGAAGTGGAAAAATTTTGATGAAAATAAATATGATGCTAACATACGTCTCTCAAAGCTAAACAAACACAAACAAACCCAGTATATCTCACTCAAGAGTAGGGTCTCTCAAGCTACTCATTAATTAAAGTACTAAGATTTTTAGTTCAATTTCAATATTAAACTTCACATTGTAATTTGAATTTGAAAATTCGATTCAAATTCTAAAATGGTAATTTTCGTCTGGCATCAAATAAATTTCGATTTTTATATTAACCGCTACCTTCCCACCGTCCAACCATCTTTATTGCCACTTATGCACATAAGTGACAAACACACATAATTTTACCAATATCTTATTTATGTTTGTTACCAATTACAATCATGAGATCACCATCATATCCCTCTTAGACCACCGCTCACCACCATAACAATAAGCTCTTACTCATGTTATAAACGATTTTACCTTTACACTTAATATAACATCTTTAATTTTTTTCCCTTCAAATTTCACAACATAACATTACAGTGCATTTATCTCTTTTCATCTCTTTCTTTTATTTTCTAAATTCTATTGCCTTTCTTTTTCATCAGACTATCGGTTATTAAACTCGGGAACACAACATCACTTCCTCTAAATATCCGATAACAACAAGAGGGGTAGGTAGAGGTTAAACGATCATTGCCTATAAATGTGGTGAAGTTTATTACAAACTCTATCACCAGAGTTATACCATCTCTTTATGATTTGGACCATACTTTTATCCTAACTCCCATCTTTTAGGCCCATATCATTTATCACCCAAATGACTTAAAATACTTATCGCATTTATCACTGATAACCAAATTTTTTTTAACGATAAATGTACGACCCTATTTCGTGTGATAGTGGTTATCTTAATCAGTTTTATCTATCCATTTTTCAACCAGCACAACTGCACAACACCCCCAACTTCCTTAGTCTGAAACTTATTGCTAAAAAAATACTTATCTCAGCTCAAATTGAAATCACATATCACATCTTTGTCACAACCATGGAGTGATGAACCATATTTTTCACATTGTCGTCATTTGAGTGATGAACGGCTATTACTATTAAATATTAAAAATAAAAAATAAAAAAAAAACGTTCTTTCTCTTATTTGGCAAAAAAGCCTAATCGTATATATATATTTTTTTCAACTGTAAATGTATCATACCCTTTTTTTAAAACTGCTTTAAACATTTTTTTTCCTGTGCAACTATGTTTGTATTTAAACTAGGGTTGTTCACGAGCCGAGCCGAACCGAGCGGACCTTTGCTCGTGCTTGGCTCGTTTTCAAACCGAACTGAGCCGATCGGCTCGTTTACAACTGAGCGGAAAATCGAACGAACATTTTTCGAGCGTTAAATTTTCAAGCGAACGTTGAGCGGGCGCAAACGAGCGGTGTAATAACTTAAAAATTAGCCACATTTCATTACATAATACTTTCATGGATGACAACACGTTGTGGCTGACGATGAAGCTAGCTAAGTCTGTAGCCTATAATACGGAGGACATATTGCAGATAACGGTGACGGTGAGAGCGGGAGATGGTTGAAAAAATATCTTTTAAAGGCTTAGGATTTCACTTTTATATTAAGTGTAGAATTCTTTATTAGATTGATTGATCAAGTATGTATAAATATAATTATATATTTATATATAATAGGTCAAATCTACTAGAGCACTACGTATAAACTATATATACATATTAATTCGATCCGGACCGAACCGAGCGGACCTTTGCTCGTGCTTGGCTCGTTTACAAACCGATCCGAGCCGATTGACTCGTTTGATACTTGTAAAACATTGTCGAGGTTTGATTGTTGCATTGTTCATAACATCCCTAATCACTTTATACACTAACTTATAACTTGAATTGCCATCTTTTATATACTTATGTATTCAAAACTATAGAATGCTCACCAACAATATGTTGACCCTTATTTTTAACATGTTTCAGGCAATAGCGTTATGTGGCTGTGAACAATCGTAACTCTCACGCCTCGACGATTCCGCCGTCAAGGTTGGGGTGTGACAGATTGGTATCAGAGCCCATAACTATAGGGATTTAGGTCATTAGAAATGGTGACCTAGACAATAGTTGCATGAACCTCATAGAAAGATCCTTATACTTTTGTGCTTACAGATTGTTTAAATGCTACATAATGTTATGCCTTTTGTGCAACTTGATGCCTTAGCATAGGATTGCCTTATGTATGCTTAAAACTTAGTTACTTGACTCCCTAAACTAAATCTATCCTCAACGACATGTGGAATCTACACTTATCATTGTGGGTTCAATTCCTTAGACTCTATGTCTAATCTATGAAAATCTCATCAAGGTTTTGATTCTATGAACCAAAGAAATTTGTGTGACACATAGACACCTGTATTCTGGATTTCCTGGCAAAAAGGCCTTCGGGCTAAGGCAAGCATATCGTATAAATCTCATTATGAGACCAGTTATGCTTACCTGGGGATTTCTGGGATGAGTGATAAACTATGGTCAATACACAAGTCTCTAAGGCAAATAGGTCAAATTACCTTGACGTGTCAACGATTCCAAATGGTAATGCGTTACCAAATGGAACCATCCTTTTGTATCTTAAAAATCCTTGAATCCTTGAACTGGTTTATCATCAAAGTTTAAATACCTTCTCATTCTTAACCTAAATAATATTCCTGTTAATATTGAACCCATCCTACATTTCAACTCTTACGTTTAAACGCTCAACATGTAACGTATAACGGTATTGAACCCAACGTTTCATGTAACTATCTTCTTACCTTGACCAGCGCGAACATGGATCTTAATATACCCAAAGATATTGGGAATCTAAACCGTATGGTCTTTAAAACTTTAAACTGTTACTTATGGTTCTGAAATCTTCCTAAGGGTGTGTCCCATGACTAAAGACATTCAATACTGTAAGGTGAAATTCTTACATCTTTGGATACTTGTCTAAGCAAAGTGTAAATGGTGATCTGATTCTATCATTGAATCCGTTTACTCGACTCGAAATCCTTGTGATGATTGATCACTTATAAGTACGCGTGTCTTCAATAAGGCTATGGTTGACCTCATATCTTGAGAAGTCCTTGTATTTTCCTTTCGATTGTGAATCGAATGTTCACATCTCATCATGTTGTCGAATCATTCTTGTTCTTGATTCTATCTCCCTGATTGAAATTATTCAAGATTTGAACACCATCATAACAAATCCTGTTACCTCGAACTTTGATCTTAAATTTTGTAAGCATGATTTTCCTTTTGGTTACATTGATGTAACTTGAAATTTTCTGAATTTCTAAGTGATATTCTTTTCCTTTCATTATTAAGTCAAACCTTAAACTGTCTGCACCGTGAGAGATGCAAGAGTTTGTAAGTCAGTCTATGACTAAGAACACTCGTACCTCCTAAACAATTCTAACTCATCAAAACAGGGGTGATTCCCTTACTTTGATGATTCTCTATTCGTTTTGATAAATGGTTTCCAATTGTGTGTTTTATGAAATTTCATCCTCTGGATTAGGGTGATTTCCTTATCCTGAGGATTGACTTCAATTATTCTCATTGGAACTTGCACTTCACAAATGACATGATCTCACCAAAATAGGATTGAAACCCGTACTTTGGTAGCAAATGTTAATCCTCGATTGTTTTCTTGTTATTATGGAACTCAATCATCAAGATAGGCATAATTCCATACCTTGATGATAATTTCATTTTTATGGATTGTAATTTTCTCAAATGAAACGACCTCGTCAAAGTAGGAGTGAATTCTGGATTTTGATGAAGAAGTTCATTTTGTTATATTTTGTTTTTGTAAGAACTTCACCGTTAAGATAGGAGTGATTTTTCTTACCTTAATGGTGAGTTACCACGTCTTATTTATGTGGATCCTTAACAATTAGTTGGGATCAAACTGGTTGAATGGTAAGTTGATGGACATACCTTGGAAATACACCATCAAGTTAGGAGTGAAAACCACACCTTAATGACTATTCTCATTTATTGATCTTCAACTTACCAAGGTTGTAATCAAGTGACGAGAAGCATGTAGTAACTTAAAGGGTGAAACAATGTTAGTGTTTTGACCTATTAAGCCAAAGCATAATCTCTGAACTTAAAAGAAGACCCGATCGTTTTAGGTTGATTTTGACTTCAACCTTGGAGCATTTAAATTCTTAAATCGATTTCTTCCCCTTTTATTTTTATTGACTCGATCTAGCTACATCGAACCATTTATTCCTTACTTATTAACTTTCATCGTGAGATATCGTCAAACCCATAAGTATAGTCTTCCTAAACAATCCTTTGTCAAATAAAGATATTATCGAATACCTCTCTTATTGTTTGATGAATTACGTATGTGATCTGCATTTGGAAATTTGTTACCTTGCAAAACATGGTTACAAATACCTTTCTTATTGTTTGCGTCATTTCTTGAATCGTTTTTGAATCTTTAACCTTGAAAATCATTGAAATTCTAACTTGGTTTTGAACAACAAGACTCGTTAGTATCCTCACTGTGATGTGGATATAATGGTTCATAAACCTTCGTAACTTGTAGTCATGGGTTTGGCATAAAGGAAAAGACGTAACTTGGTATGTGGCCAAGTGTTTCACCTTCATTTATGACAAAACCTAACCTCCGTGTTCCCGTAAATCTCCTGTTTAACTTTTCATCCACTAGGTGCCTCTTATTTTAAATATCATGATGACAATTAGTGCATTATAGACCGATTGGCTAAAAATTCAATTCGACCCATTATCTCAAAACGTCGAGAAATTGACCTGTATCTATTTCGACTATTCGTATACCGTGGTATGATGTTAAAACATCGATCGTTATTTTTAACGATTGATTCATTTTCTGTTTTTAATAATATTCTTAACCATCGTCGTGGACTCATTTCAAGATCTTCGCATACCGTATTATTCTTAGATCGACGGTTTGGTCAAAGGAGAAATACATATTTACAAGATATGCGTTAAGATCATTTCATATGGTGATGTTTAGGATTCTTAAATTCCGACGGTTAGCCTTTCTTATCATTGATTGGTCTTTTAATCAAAGAGGAAACATTGGAATAAGTAAATTGCCATAACATCTCTCAAAACGTCTCGTATTTCACTGGAAGAGTCAAGTTGGCATATATTATGTCAAGAGACTTGAAGGATTCCCTAAAGTGAAACATCTCATCCATAATCAAACGTCTATCACTGTCCGTTCGTACACCTATCCATTTAAACCCTCTTATTCGTTTAAGTTTCATTCTTAATTTCGGAACGAAATTCATTAAAGTAGGGGAGACGTTAATAATTAACGGTCATTCCTAATCAATGCGAAAGCTTATAATGTTAATTAGAAGTCACACACTTTAGGCTCTCTCTTTACCTCTGATGGCTCTGTCATTGCACATAAAGTAAACACTAAAGCGGTCAGCTTAATCGATGATGAATTTTCTTCTTTCGATAACCTCATCAAAACCCGAAAGTTCTTCAAAGTGTACCTCAGAAAATGAAAACACAAACTGCATCAAGAAAGAAAAAGAGAATCACTATGATCTATCTGTGGCTTCATGCTCACCTTCTGATTCACCTAGGAATGTGAGGACCAAATGAAATCCAAGCGTCCTCATCTTTTCGTCTCCGCCTCCTCGTGAACAAATTTCGGGACGAAATTTCCTAAAGTAGGGGAGACTGTAACATCTCGCATTTCACGACGTTTAATCTTTTATAATAATAATAATAATAATAATAATAATAATAAGTCCAGGGGTTAGTTTGTAATTTTTGAAACTTCAATTGAAACTTTAAACAAAAAATAACAGAGCCTACAAACCTCAGGGGGCCGAAGGGTATTTTTTTAAAACCCAGCCCCCCTTCCCCGTCGCCTTCTTCTCCGGCCGTATTCCGACCGTATTCCGGCGATATCAAACACTCAAATCGCGCGGCTTTAATTCGAATTAAAGGCTTCCGACATGTTCGCGACCATGATTCGAACACATGGCCCTACCCAATTCAAAATTTTGCCTCGTTTACAAGTTCAAAATCAAACCCGCGACCCCCTTTCAAAATCAAATCGAATGGAGCTCGCCCGCTCAAATTTCACCTATATAATAGAGGGTAAACCTCCATAATCACTCACCCAAACTCTCTGTGATCTCAATTCGATCAAACACACACGCATAGATCAAAATCAATCATCGTTTTCATCGCGACCTGCTCCCGTTGGGTTCATCTCCAATCGATCATCATACGGGTAATTAAACATATCAATACATTCGGTTTTACATGGGGATCAAAAGCCCCATGAATCTAATCATTAACAGATTTGAATTGATCTTCAATTTGGATTAAATCAAATCTAGGGTTTTTCAGGAATTGGGGGAAATTCTGGAACCTGTTTAAAAGAATTCCAAATGGTTCCATATCGCGGCTATATGCCTGGTTCACTGGTTCCACACTCGTTTGCAATTCAGAAGGTCCCGGGTTTGACCCCGGGCACCCCCTTATATTTTTAAAATGTCTTTTTAAGCCTCTAAAAATTTCAGAAAAATTCTTAAAAATTATAAAAAATAAATCTTATAAACTTTCTTATTTAAAATGTTACATAAATAAATTCTGTAAATTTTTTAGTTAAAAACCTTAATAATGTTTATAAAATATTATTTATAAATATTATAAATAATTATTTTTATAAAAATGGACACTATATCATGTTTAATTATGAAATAGTCCTGTAAATTGTAGAAATTATACATCTTATAATTTCACGATTATTTACAAACGTAATTTCTTATAAAATATACTTTAACAATTATTTTAGATTAACAAATTATTATCGAATAAATCGAAATACAAGTAATTTCATTACTTGTCAAAAACCCCAAATTTCATCTAAAACTCTAATTCACATTAAATCGTTAATCTTATTATTAATCTTGCAATAAATACATTTAGGTGCCTTATAAAAGAATTCGTTGGAACGTCGTTTAACCATTATTATCACCTTATACACCTATACGTCATGTGAGTATTTCTATACCCCTTTTTCTTATTTTCACACTTTGGGGTGAAACATGTTAACTTATATCATTGCACTTGTAAACTTATTCGAGACTTGTAAACTTATGGCAATTTACTTGTGAGTTGTGGTTAGTTGAACATTTGTGGTTACCATGTTATGGTGTTATATGTACAACCATTAACTATTGCTAGCCCAGCGAAGTCATAGATCTATGGGTAAGACAAGCCTGCTTGGTTGATCCAAGTACACTTAGCTGATCATATATACTTTTAACGTTAATAGAATATTAACGTCGTTTGATACTTGTAAAACATTGTCGAGGTTTGATTGTTGCATTGTTCATAACATCCCTAATCACTTTATACACTAACTTATAACTTGAATTGCCATCTTTTATATACTTATGTATTCAAAACTATAGAATGCTCACCAACAATATGTTGACCCTTATTTTTAACATGTTTTAGGCAATAGCGTTATGTGGCTGTGAACAATCGTAACTCTCACGCCTCGACGATTCCGCCGTCAAGGTTGGGGTGTGACAGATCAGCTAAGTGTACTTGGATCAACCAAGTAGGCTTGTCTTACCCATAGATCTATGACTTCGCTGGGCTAGCAATAGTTAATGATTGTATATATAACGCCATAACATGGTAACCACAAAAGTTCAACTAACCACAACTCACAAGTAAATTGCCATAAGTTTACAAGATTCAACGTGTTTACAAGTGCAACGGTTAATAAGTAACATGTTTCACCCCAAAGTGTGAAAATATGAAAAGGGGGTATAGAAATACTCACTTGGCGATTAAGTATATATTGGATGATTAATAAGAAATAATAACGCGCGTCGTTTCAACGAATTCCTTTACAAGGTACCTAAACATATATTACGAGTTTAAGGTTAATAATAGGATCAACGTTCTATTAGGGTTTTGCTAGATTTAAAGGGATTTGTCCAGTAAATAAATCTTTATAAGTATTTAAGATTAATTAAAATGACGTGTTGATTAATATCAAATTATTAATCTAAACCATTAGTTAAAATGTAACTTATAAGAAATTATTCTTAATTACTTTGTGTAATTATAAAATATAAATAATTTCTACGATTATCATGATAAATCTTTAATTAATATAGTGTCCGTTAATATTATAAAGATTTATTGATTCAAGTCCAATAACTAGTTAACTATTTTAGAAGAAACCCTATTTATACATAAAAGTTAAATAATCATAAAAATAATAATTATGTTTTTTTAAAGTAACATTTGGACCAAAAGATTTATTATCTATTATTTGAACAAACGATAATTAATAAGCTAAAAAAATAATCTAAATGTGTTATGTAACAGAATAACATTATTTAAAATCTATCTTTAAGATTTTTAACTAGTTATATAAAATAAAATGTTAGATTTATTATAAGAAATATATTTTTAGAAAATCATTAATTATCCTTTAAATTAAACAAAAATTATAAACTATTTTTTTATAATTTTTAAGAATTTTTCTGAATTTATTTAAAGCTGAAAAAGCTATTTAAAAAAATAATGGGGTGGCCGGGTTTCGAACCCGCGACCTCTGAGTTTGCAAGGGGGTACAGAACCAGTGAACCAAAGGGCCTAAGCCGCGGTGTTCATTGGTTTTAATTTCTTAAAAACAATACACAGCAACCCTTCTTCTACCCGATGAACCCTAATTCGTTTGAATCCAAATCGAACCCCAATTCGACAACAATTACAGAAACGATCATGGGGTTTTGATTCCCCATGTATTTTCGAGCAGATACATGTATTCAATTACCATTATGAGTTTGAATTGAGGAAGAACTCCACGATGAACAGACGCGGCAGAGTGGGACACTGTTCGAGGTGCAAACGATCACAAAACTCAAATTAAATTTACAGGAAGATTCGAATGATGATAGGGATTAAAAGCCCCTTATCAACTTTGATTGAAATCGGTCGGAGATGGGGATTAAATGGTGTTGCAGGTCCGACTTCGAGTGGTGTTCGAATGGTGGTGTTCGAGTGTGTTTTTGATGCAATTGAGTTCAAAGAATCATTATGAACGATCCATAATCGGTTAGTGCGGGGTTAATTTGGTCATTTTTAAGGTTTGAGTGGGTTAACCGACCGTTGAACGGTCGGGAATAAAGTGGATTCGAGGTAATGAGCTTTGGATCCGAATTATTCGATGATTAAAGGTGCATAGGGTTCGAATCTTGGTCGCCAGGGTGTCGGGACCTTTAATTTGAGTCAAAACCGCGTAATTTGGGCGTTTCGGGATCGCCGGAATACGGCCGGAGGGTGGCCGGAGCACTCGCCGGAAAATCGAGAGAATAGAGAGAGAAAGCTGTTGTTTTTAAAATATTTACAGAAATGATCCCTCGATTATCGATTATTATTATTTTATGCTGAAACTTTGGTTTTTAAGTTTCTAATTTGTCATGGATACCCCCTCAACTTTATTTTTTATTATTATTATTATTATTACTATTATTTTTATTATTATTTGTATTATTATTATTATTACTATTATTTTTATTATTATTTGTATTATTATTATTATTACTACTATTTTATTATTATTATTATTTGTATTATTATTGTTATTATTATTATTATTATTACTATTAAATATTTTTATTATTATGTTTATATTATTAAACGTTAAATGAAAGAGTAACAGAATATTATTACGAACTTAATGAGGTTGACGAAAATATGAGATGTTACAGTCTCCTATACTTTAGGAAATTTCGTCCCGAAATTTGTTTACGAGGAGGCTGAGACGAAAAGATGAGGATGCTAGGATTTCATTTGATCCTCACGTTCTCCAGTGAATCAGAAGGTGAGCATGAAGCCTCAGATAAGTCATAGTGAATCTCTTTTTCTTTCTTGATGCAGTTTGTGTTCTCATTTTCTGAGGTATACTTTGAAGAACTTTCGGGTTTTGATAGGGTATCAAAAGAATAAAATTCATCATCGATTAAGCTGACCGCTTTAGTGTTTACTTTATGTGCAATGGCAGAGCCATTAGAGGTAAAAAGAGATTCTAAAGTGTATGGCTTCTAGTTAACATTATAAGCTTTTACGTTGATTAAGAATGAACGTTAATATAAGATGTTACCATCTCCCCTACTTTAAAGAATTTCGTTTCGAAATTAATAATGAACTTAAATGAGCAAAAGAGTTAAAATGAAAGATAAATGTTCAAACTAACAGTGATTGACGTTTAATTACAGATGAAATATAATACCCATAAAAAAATATACATATATATATATATATATAATAACAATAATAATAATAATAAATGTTCAGGGGGCGTTTGTGCCAATTTAGAAACTTAAATTATTAAGTTTAGGCATTAAATGATAAGAGATTAAACCACAGGGACCATTTGTGTAAAATGTAAAACCTCTCTTTCTCTCTCTCTCCCGACCCCGTTTTTCCGGTGGGTTTTCCGGCCAAAGTCCGGTCGGCCCTCCGGCGACCCCGAACCCACTCAAAAACTCAATGTTTAAATGCCAAAATACACCAAATCATTCACGTGAAAGAGGCGAACATAATACCCCACGACAAATTGATTATTAACATCGTTAGTGCGATCTAAGTTGACCACTTTATACTTTCGGCCGACACCCACATTCAAATCGCACTAAACGTGTTTAATAACTGAAATAATGGAGCACTAACGATCGTATAATCATTTAAAACCTTCCATAGAACTTAATTCGATCTAAAATACATTAAAACACCACCTTCAATCGCCACTTTCGTCTCGGACCTGCAACTCATCAGAAACCCAACCTGCGATCAAGGTTAATCGAATTAAATAGAGGGCTTTTCTTCATTTGATCGAGTAGAAGCTTCCTGTAAAACGAATTGAATTAGTATCCACATTTGCACATCGATTGGAACTCGGGCAGCCGCGACCTATACTTCGATTGTTCTTGACGTTTTGCACTTCAAATCAGGTAATTAGAACCACCTACTTACTCGGTTTCACATGAGCAATCAAAGCCCTAAGCTTGATTTCATATACAATAGCCAATTGGGGTTCGATTTGGGGGAGGATCAATTCTAGGGTTCTTGCAATTTGGGGATTTCTCTAATATGTGTTTAAAAGTAAAGGAACCCAACATAAACCGCGCCTGCGGCCTTGGTTCACCGGTTCCTGCGCTCTTTGCCATAGATGAGGTCCCGGGTTCGACCCCGGGCACCTCCTGTTATTTTTTTTTATGCTTTTTTGACCTTTTAAAATTTTGTAAAAATTTCTAAAAATTATAAAAACAAGTTTTATAAACCCTGGTTATTTTAAAAAGTTGTCCAACTATTTTCTGTAAAGTTATTTCATTAAAACACCTTAATAATTATTATATATAATAGTAAGAAAATGTTATAATTAGTTTATTTTTATAAAAATAAACTTTAAATAATGGGAATCATTAAGATGTTATTAGTCATTATGTTATCCTTGAATCTTAGACATCCTAATTAGTATTCTAGTTCATTGCCTTCGATCATAGGATGCCCGTTTGAATAAGTACTCGTTTAATTCGGTTTACGTTTTAAACATAGTTTCCTTGCTTAACTTAGTAAACTTGATACGATCCTATTTTGATAATGTTTTGGCTACTGGAAATATAAGTATTTTGACCAAATTAAGATTTAGTCATTAACCGAGCATTTTAAACAAGTCACACGTTTAACTAGTTTTTATAAATATTTTGGAATGTGATTTTATAAATGACAAACGATTAATAATATGATTAGCCAAATTTTTCAGAAGTCAATCATGATTTATACTTATTTATAAAAATATTTCCAGACCCGTAACGGACGTATTTTAACTAGAAATAATTTTACGGTTTACCAAAATACCTTGATTTATACGTATTTTACAGCCAACTTACGGAGGCCATAACTTTATCATAACAGATCCAAATCAGTTAAACCTTATGTCCACGACGAAGTTCGTCGAAAAACGAATCTGTTGATATATAAAACATAGAAAAACTCATTCGTTTAGACCTCCAAATAGTCGTTTTCGTAACAGCTAGCAGTTCTGCGCAGCTGTAAAGATCCACGTTTTTCTCATATTTCGGTAATCCAAATCAGAAACATTTCTAAATGAAAGTTGTTTAGAAATCACTAATCTAGTAAACTGGAGGTTTTCAGAATTTTTAAACGTCGTTTAGTATTTTTAACAAGTACGAAAAGACAAGGGCAGAACTGGAATTTTTCCAATTTAAAATAGGAAAATCCAAACTATAATTTGCGTTACATTATCGTAGGTTCTCGCGGCGTTAACCGAGCTTAGATCTTGTTTCTGATTATTGTCATTCGTGTATAAGGTACGGATTCCTGATTCTTTATATCTTAGTATAAATAATATTTTCCGTTACTTTGAAGTACGGATTCTGTTACCATAATATTCACTTTTGTTCCGTTACTTATTGTACGGATCCTGTTTCCTTGTTATCATAAGTATTTACTTTTGATTCCGTTACTTTGCAGTACAGATTCCTGATTTCTGTCTCGTATTTGATTTCCGTTCATTTCTAGTTTTGATTCCTGATAATTTGCTTTTGATTCTGTTATAAGTAGTTTGACTACTATATATTTCTGAATTTGTTACCCGAGCTCTCCCTATCTTGGGGGTGACCAAGACGCGTTATTGCGGCATCGATAACGTGGCACCAACCGTGGCGGTGAGCTGAGATCACGGCGTCTCTAAAGAGGACTCTGAAAATTATGTCTGGTTATATTATTATTTCCTCAGAGGCGTATGGATCGATCCTAGGCTAGTTCTGTTATTTCCTGACGGATGGTTACACACCATTCCATTCAGGACTCTGGTGAATGGTTTGTATGTCTGCCCATACTCCATTTCACGTTGGTTCACGGGCTCGCTACCTGTGTTCCCCCTGTTCAGTTATTATATGATATGATTATTAGCTCGGGGTATGTTCTATCTGATATATGTCTTATGACGTATGTTCTATCTGATATATGTCTTATGACGTATGTTCTATTTGATATATATATATATCTTATGATCTTTGGTTCTCCATTATCATTATGTCTGTTTATTTTTGATATCTGCCAATTCCTTGATTATCACATGTCTGTTTATTTTGATATCTGCTGATTCTTTGATTATCGTCATGTCTGTTTATTTTTGTTATCCGCTATTCCGTTCACTGAGCGTTATGCTCAGGCGTGCTTTTGTTTTCATGCACGTCAGGTCAGCAGGGTAACCCGGGAAACCAGTGAAGAGTGAATTGAAGACCAAGATTATCTGTTACTTTAATTAATGTATTGAACATCTTAATTAGGTTTTGGAATTTGAACTTGTAATCGTTTTTAATATTGGGAATGCGTTTTGATTTGATATCCGTATTAGTGACACGTCAGCCCTATCCGGGCCGGGGTGTTACAGTTGTGGTATCAGAGCAAAGGCTCTTTCCTGTAGAAAACTTAAACATTAATAATAAACTTGTGAGGTAATGGGTAGACGTTGGGTTAGGATCTAATTTCTATTTCCAATCTAAATTCCAGTATTCACACGTATGTTTTCATTTCAGATGGCCCCTAAGAGACGTGTGAACAACCACAATAAATCGAGTGGCCCCTCATCTGATACTCCTCTTGAAACCCTCGTTGCTAATGCTGTAAACGCTGCTATTTCTGGAATACTCCCTAATCTGATGACTCAGACTGCTCAAACAGTCATCCAGCAGATGCAACAGACAAATTCGGAGGGAAACAACACAGGACCTCCACCCGGTGGAAATAACTCAGAGCCACCTTCTGGCGGGAACCACACTGGACCATCTTCCGGTGGAAATGCAACACCACTTGTGGCTGGGATTCATGTCTGGCTTGAGCGCTTTATGAAGCAAAGACCAAGAACTTTTAGTGATGCTGCTACACCGATGGATGCTCGGAATTGGATAGCCCATGTGGAAAAGATATTCGAAGTACTAGGAGTCGATGACATATTTAAAACTAGGTTGGCCTCTTACAAACTGGAGGATGATGCTCTAGTTTGGTGGGAATGGGTAAAACTTGCACATGGTGGAGAAGGGTATGCTGCTACCCTTACTTGGGCCGATTTCCGCACAATATTCTTCCGAAAGTATTTCTCTGAAGTGGAACGAAGTGAGTATGCACGGGAATATGCATCTATTGAGCAACGCGATGGTGAACCTTGGCAAGAATTCATGGCAAGATTCTGTAGGTTGGCTAGTTTTCTTGGGGAAGCTGCAGGTAGCCCAGAGGCCCAAGCAGAAAAGTTGAAATGGGCTGTTCATAAGAGGACTCGGAGGTGGATAGTGACTCAAAGGTTTAACAATATCAATGAAGTAGCTGATGCCGTGAAAACACTTGACATGGAAAACAAGAAGAGGTTAGCTAAAGTTGAGGAGAGTCGAAAGAGAAATCGTGAAGGACACCATACCGCACCTTCTGGGCAATCTTCAAGCGAGAAACACCATACAGGTGATCGAAAAGCCCAATTCAACAGAAATAATAACCGCCAAGGTAATCAATGGAAACAAAAACAGCAGAATCCTAAACCTGCCGAAAACCAAGGTCAAGAGCAAGTCCCGGTATGCACTACATGTGGAAAACGTCATTTTGGTGTTTGTCGGCGAGCTTCAGGAGCCTGTTTTAGATGTGGAAAGACCGGCCATGTACTGAAAGACTGTCCGTATCCTGATAACAAAGGGAAGGCTGGAAATAGTGCAAAACAGCCTACTAATGGAGGACGAGTGTTTGCTCTGAACGCAAAGGATGCAGCAAACACACCAGGTATGACTCTCGATATTCCTTCCATATGTGAATCTATCGTATCTGAATAATCTAGTAGTCTTACAATTCTAATTATGCTTGTTATCTATTACTAAGTGTGCCATGGTAACATAAATTCTTTAGGTACTGTTTCTGGTACTCTCATGTTAGGAACTCGTGAAGTTCAAGTCTTATTTGATACTGGAGCAACACACTCCATAGTTTCTCAATCTTTTCTTAAACATCTAACGATTAGCCCAACATTATTAGAAAATACTTTGAATATTATGACTCCTATGGGAAACTCTGTTACAATCTCTCATGTGTATGAGGATTGTCCGATCCGAGTTGAATCGCTCATTCTTACAGCGGATCTGTTGCCCATGCAAATGGAAGATTTTGATATCATCTTGGGAATGGACTGGTTAACTCAGCATCATGTTACAATTGAATGTCAGACTCGTCGCATTCTGTTTGGAGATCCCCATCATCCTGAACTCATTTATCAGGGGACTAAACCTCGAAAAACCCTTCAAATAATTTCAGCACTTAAGGCTCGTAAATCCCTACTGCACGGCGCTGCAGGATTCCTTGCTTCAGTTAAAATTTTATCTCCTGAAGAGCCTAGTATTTCTGATTATCCGGTTGTTTGTGATTTTCCCGATGTGTTTCCTAAGGAGTTACCTGGACTTCCACCAGACCGTGAGGTGGAATTCACTATTGATCTTATTCCTGGTGCTGAACCGATTTCCAAGGCACCTTACCGTATGGCACCACTTGAACTCAAAGAACTGAAGGAGCAATTACAGGAGTTATTAGATCTTGGATTTATTAGACCAAGTGTCTCACCTTGGGGTGCACCGGTCCTATTCGTGAAGAAGAGAGATGGCTCTTTGAGACTCTGCATTGACTACAGAGAACTCAACAAGATCACTATCCGTAATCGTTACCCTCTGCCTCGTATTGATGATTTATTTGATCAGCTTCAGGGTGCAAAGTGTTTCTCTAAAATCGATCTGAGGTCTGGTTACCATCAGCTAAAGATCAAAGATTCTGATGTCCCTAAATCTGCCTTCCGTACGCGATATGGTCACTATGAATTCTTGGTTATGCCGTTCGGGTTAACGAATGCCCCAGTTGTTTTCATGGACCTAATGAACCGAGTTTTCCATGACTATCTGGATAAGTTCGTCATCGTGTTTATAGATGACATTCTTATCTATTCTAAGAGTAAGAAGGAGCATGAAGACCACCTTCGTATCGTGCTTGAAACTCTGCGTAAAAAGAAGCTTTATGCTAAGTTTTCAAAATGTGAATTTTGGTTGAGTCAAGTAGCCTTTCTGGGTCATGTGGTCTCTGCAGATGGTATTATGGTAGATCCAGCAAAGATAGAGGCAATCACTAAATGGCCAAGACCTACTTCAGCCACAGAAGTCCGGAGTTTTCTTGGTCTTGCTGGTTACTATCGTAGATTTGTCGAAGGGTTCTCTGTTATTGCTTTACCCCTTACGCAACTTCTAAGGAAAGGGGTTAAGTACTCTTGGAATGATGAGCGGGAGAAAAGCTTCGAAGAGCTTAAGAAGAGATTGGTGTCTGCCCCGATTCTTACACTTCCATCGGGCACAGGTGGATATCAGATTTACAGCGATGCCTCTAAAAAGGGACTCGGATGTGTGCTAATGCAGCATGGTAAGGTCATTGCTTATGCTTCGCGGCAGTTGAAACCTTATGAGGTTAATTATCCTACGCATGATCTTGAACTCGCTGCTGTTATTTTCGCGCTGAAAATATGGCGTCACTATCTTTACGGAGAGACTTGTGATATTTTTACTTATCACAAGAGCTTGAAATACATCTTCACACAAAAAGAACTAAACATGAGGCAGAGAAGATGGTTAGAGTTATTAAAAGATTATGATGCCAATATTCAATATCATCCGGGAAAGGCCAATGTGGTAGCTGACGCTCTTAGCAGGAAGAGCTCAGGAACAGTAGCCTCCCTACAGCTACAGCCTCAGAACATTACCGATCTTGATAGATTGGGTATTGGCCTACATATTGGCAAGAGTGACGGATATCTCGCTAGTCTTCAATTGAATCAGACTTAATAGTCCGGATTAAGAACACACAGAAAGACGATGGTGAACTCTGGGCAATCTTACAGAATGTGGAGATTGGTAAGCAATCAGAATTCAGAGTAGATGAGCATGGAGTAATCTGGTGTGGTAAACGTTTATGTGTGCCTAATGATTCTTCTCTTCGAGAATCGTTATTAGCTGAGGCACATAGTTCTCCGTTCTCTATCCATCCAGGATCTACTAAGATGTATCGTGATCTTCGTCAGAATTTCTGGTGGAATGGTATGAAAGAAGACGTGGCTAAGTATGTTAGCCGTTGCCTTACTTGTCAGCAGGTCAAGATTGAGCATCAGAGAGCTAGTGGTTTGCTTCAGCCACTACCTATTCCTGTATGGAAATGGGATGATATTTCCATGGATTTTATGACAGGGTTGCCAAGGACATTTAAGAAGAATGATGCAATATGGGTTGTAGTTGACAGATTGTCAAAGTCGGCTCACTTTCTCCCAATTCAGCAAGGATTTTCGGTTAGCAAACTATCTGAAGTGTTCACACAAGAGATTGTTAGACTTCATGGCACTCCGGTGTCTATCGTGTCTGATCGAGACCCGAGGTTCACTTCTCGTTTTTGGAAGGGTTTGCAAGCTGCATGGGGTACCAAGTTGAGGTTTAGTACGGCGTTTCATCCTCAGACTGACGGTCAGTCGGAGCGTACTATTCAGACACTTGAGGACATGCTTCGAGCTTGTGCTTTAGAGTGGACTGGAAACTGGGACGAGTACTTGTGTTTGGTCGAGTTTGCTTACAATAATAGTTGGCAAGCTAGCATTGGCATGGCACCTTTCGAATTATTATATGGTCGTAAATGTAGAGCACCTGTTTGTTGGGAAGAAGTCGGTGAAAAGTCATCGAAGGACCCGAGTTAGTTCAGATCACAAATGAGAAAGTTGCTATTGCTAGGGAAAAGTTAAAGGAAGCTCAAAGTAGACAGAAAAGCTATGCAGACCGACACCGTCGACTTTTGGAGTTTAAGGTCGGTGATAAGGTATTCCTGAAGGTTTCGCCTTGCAAAGGCGTACGACGTTTTGGTCTAAAAGGGAAACTTAGTCCACGGTTTATCGGACCCTTTGAAATCCTGGAAAGAGTTGGTGAGGTTTCGTATCGTTTGGCTTTACCACCTCAACTGTCACATGTGCATAATGTCTTCCATGTATCTATTTTAAGGGGGTACAATTATCATCCTCTTCACGTTGTGAATTATCCGCTTCATTTGATTCGTGAAGACTTATCATTCGAGGAAGAACCAGAAGCTATCCTTGACCGGCAGGAACGCATTATGCGTAGGAAAACTATTCCTTTTGTAAAAGTATTATGGAAAAACCATTCCGAACGTGAAGCTACATGGGAGATAGAAGATGAAATCCGTTCTCAATATCCGTATCTATTTACCTCTTAGTTATTATCTTCTATATGTTTCTGTTATCAGTTGTGAAGTTATCAATTATCTGTTTCTTGAACGTCACGTTAGTCATCTCTTGTACAATTTTATCTGCCGAATCGATTCTGTTTCAGCTATTGAATAGTTATGAGGGATTTCGTTCACTGTTGATTCCTACTACTCCGTGTTCGTTATGTCATATCTGGTTACGATCTATACCTAGCAATTTCGTGGACGAAATTATTTTAAGGGGGGTAGAATTATAATACCCATAAAAAAATATACATATATATATATATATATAATAACAATAATAATAATAATAAATGTTCAGGGGGCGTTTGTGCCAATTTAGAAACTTAAATTATTAAGTTTAGGCATTAAATGATAAGAGATTAAACCACAGGGACCATTTGTGTAAAATGTAAAACCTCTCTTTCTCTCTCTCCCGACCCCGTTTTTCCGGTGGGTTTTCCGGCCAAAGTCCGGTCGGCCCTCCGGCGACCCCGAACCCACTCAAAAACTCAATGTTTAAATGCCAAAATACACCAAATCATTCACGTGAAAGAGGCGAACATAATACCCCACGACAAATTGATTATTAACATCGTTAGTGCGATCTAAGTTGACCACTTTATACTTTCGGCCGACACCCACATTCAAATCGCACTAAACGTGTTTAATAACTGAAATAATGGAGCACTAACGATCGTATAATCATTTAAAACCTTCCATAGAACTCAATTCGATCTAAAATACATTAAAACACCACCTTCAATCGCCACTTTCGTCTCGGACCTGCAACTCATCAGAAACCCAACCTGCGATCAAGGTTAATCGAATTAAATAGAGGGCTTTTCTTCATTTGATCGAGTAGAAGCTTCCTGTAAAACGAATTGAATTAGTATCCACATTTGCACATCGATTGGAACTCGGGCAGCCGCGACCTATACTTCGATTGTTCTTGACGTTTTGCACTTCAAATCAGGTAATTAGAACCACCTACTTACTCGGTTTCACATGAGCAATCAAAGCCCTAAGCTTGATTTCATATACAATAGCCAATTGGGGTTCGATTTGGGGGAGGATCAATTCTAGGGTTCTTGCAATTTGGGGATTTCTCTAATATGTGTTTAAAAGTAAAGGAACCCAACATAAACCGCGGCTGCGGCCTTGGTTCACCGGTTCCTGCGCTCTTTGCCTTAGATGAGGTCCCGGGTTCGACCCCGGGCACCTCCTGTTATTTTTTTTATGCTTTTTTGACCTTTTAAAATTTTGTAAAAATTTCTAAAAATTATAAAAACAAGTTTTATAAACCCTGGTTATTTTAAAAAGTTGTCCAACTATTTTCTGTAAAGTTATTTCATTAAAACACCTTAATAATTATTATATATAATAGTAAGAAAACGTTATAATTAGTTTATTTTTATAAAAATAAACTTTAAATAATGGGAATCATTAAGATGTTATTAGTCATTATGTTATCCTTGAATCTTAGACATCCTAATTAGTATTCTAGTTCATTGCCTTCGATCATAGGATGCCCGTTTGAATAAGTACTCGTTTAATTCGGTTTACGTTTTAAACATAGTTTCCTTGCTTAACTTAGTAAACTTGATACGATCCTATTTTGATAATGTTTTGGCTACTGGAAATATAAGTATTTTGACCAAATTAAGATTTAGTCATTAACCGAGCATTTTAAACAAGTCACACGTTTAACTAGTTTTTATAAATATTTTGGAATGTGATTTTATAAATGACAAACGGATTAATAATATGATTAGCCAAATTTTTCAGAAGTCAATCATGATTTATACTTATTTATAAAAATATTTCCAGACCCGTAACGGACGTATTTTAACTAGAAATAATTTTACGGTTTACCAAAATACCTTGATTTATACGTATTTTACAGCCAACTTACGGAGGCCATAACTTTATCATAACAGATCCAAATCAGTTAAACCTTATGTCCACGACGAAGTTCGTCGAAAAATGAATCTGTTGATATATAAAACATAGAAAAACTCATTCGTTTAGACCTCCAAATAGTCGTTTTCGTAACAGCTAGCAGTTCTGCGCAGCTGTAAAGATCCACGTTTTTCTCATATTTCGGTAATCCAAATCAGAAACATTTCTAAATGAAAGTTGTTTAGAAATCACTAATCTAGTAAACTGGAGATTTTCAGAATTTTTAAACGTCGTTTAGTATTTTTAACGAGTACGAAAAGACAAGGGCAGAACTGGAATTTTTTCAATTTAAAATAGGAAAATCCAAACTATAATTTGCGTTACATTATCGTAGGTTCTCGCGGCGTTAACCGAGCTTAGATCTTGTTTCTGATTATTGTCATTCGTGTATAAGGTACGGATTCCTGATTCTTTATATCTTAGTATAAATAATATTTTCCGTTACTTTGAAGTACGGATTCTGTTACCATAATATTCACTTTTGTTCTGTTACTTATTGTACGGATCCTGTTTCCTTGTTATCATAAGTATTTACTTTTGATTCCGTTACTTTGCAGTACAGATTCCTGATTTCTGTCTCGTATTTGATTTCCGTTCATTTCTAGTTTTGATTCCTGATAATTTGCTTTTGATTCTGTTATAAGTAGTTTGACTACTATATATTTCTGAATTTGTTACCCGAGCTCTCCCTATCTTGGGGGTGACCAAGACGCGTTATTGCGGCATCGATAACGTGGCACCAACCGTGGCGGTGAGCTGAGATCACGGCGTCTCTAAAGAGGACTCTGAAAATTATGTCTGGTTATATTATTATTTCCTCAGAGGCGTATGGATCGATCCTAGGCTAGTTCTGTTATTTCCTGACGGATGGTTACACACCATTCCATGCAGGACTCTGGTGAATGGTTTGTATGTCTGCCCATACTCCATTTCACGTTGGTTCACGGGCTCGCTACCTGTGTTCCCCCTGTTCAGTTATTATATGATATGATTATTAGCTCGGGGTATGTTCTATCTGATATATGTCTTATGACGTATGTTCTATCTGATATATGTCTTATGACGTATGTTCTATTTGATATATATACATATCTTATGATCTTTGGTTCTCCATTATCATTATGTCTGTTTATTTTTGATATCTGCCAATTCCTTGATTATCACATGTCTGTTTATTTTTGACATCTGCTGATTCTTTGATTATCGTCATGTCTGTTTATTTTGTTATCCGCTATTCCGTTCACTGAGCGTTATGCTCAGGCGTGCTTTTGTTTTCATGCACGTCAGGTCAGCAGGGTAACCCGGGAAACCAGTGAAGAGTGAATTGAAGACCAAGATTATCTGTTACTTTAATTAATGTATTGAACATCTTAATTAGGTTTTGGAATTTGAACTTGTAAACGTTTTTAATATTGGGAATGCGTTTTGATTTGATATCCGTATTAGTGACACGTCAGCCCTATCCGGGCCGGGGTGTTACATGAAACGCTTCACTTGATAGAATCTTACAAGATTCTTGGCATAATGCATGCCAATTTGAACCCTATCAGTGAAATGTGAGATGTTTTGAGATGAAATGTTTGAAAGCGATGCCGAGTTACCATTGTATATTAGACTTACAAATCACAACTTTCAGAATATAATTTCATGGTAAGGTGATGTCTAGAAATCAATAAAAGACCAACAATGATAAGAAATGTTAACCGTTGGAATTTTAAGAATCCCAAATGACACCATATGAAACGACCTTAACGCATATCTCGTGAATATGTATTTCTCCTTTGACTAGCCATCGGTCTAAGAATAATACACTATGCGAAGATCTTGAAATAAGTTCACATCGATGGTTAAGAATATTATTAAAAACAGAGAATGAATCAATCGTTCAAAATAACGATCGATGTTTTAACGTCATACCATGGTATACGAATATTTGAAACAGATACAGGTCAATTTCTCGACATTGTGAGATAATGGGTCGAATTGAATTTTTTAGCCAATCGTCTATAATACACCCACCCTTTTCCCTCCTTCCAAACCCTAGTTCACCGAGAGCCCTACTGTCAGCCATTCCTTTGCACCCGGTCCCCTTCGATCAGCAACTCGTGGCCGAAGACCTCCATCGACACCATCGACAACTTCCCATTCGGTCGAGAAAATGGGTGATGTGAGAGAAGAACGGGAAGAGGGAGAAATCCAAGACAACAATGAGCACCTGCCATGGCAGGAGGTGGTAAGAAGAAGATCTAGAAGACAACTACCAAAGAAAGTCAGATTCTTTGAAGAAAGTGTGCATGACCTGACTTTTTTCCTAACAAATCTTCCAGAGGATACATCAAGGAGCAGGTTATGGTCAGAATTAAAAGTATTTGGCTGCCTTGTGGATGTTTACATCCCAAAGCGCCCTGATAAGGGAGGCAATAGGTTTGCGTTTGCTAGATACAAACAAGTCGACGACACGGTGAAACTACTACAAGTTTTGAACATAATCAGGTTCAATGGAGCCAAAATTTCAGCAAATCTAGCAAAATATAACAGAGATGGGGAACCTATCAACCGCCAAGTCAAGCCAACTTTCAATCATGCTAAACATACTGGAGTTTCTTTCAACGACAAGATTAAGGTTGGCCTAAGTGGTACCAACGATCCGGTTGGGACTTACTCTTTTAAATCGGCTCTATTGGGACGCACTTCGGGGGGTACGAATATGGTAGAAATACCTGAACATTTACCAAAATTCCATGGATACTGGAAGAAGCACGCTCTATTAGGGATTGTCAAAAGTATAGAAGTCTTGTGTAACATTGAGTCCATCATCAATGAATCGGGAGCGGTAGTCGAGAGCTTAAAATACATCGGTGGACTTAAAGTGCTCATCTCGTTCTACAATAAAGATGGTTGTGACCAGTTCAAAGAATTGATCGAAGGCATTTCAGAAGAATGTTTTTCGAGTCTGTCAGAGTGGGATGGAAGTCTCATACCATTCGATCGCATTGCTTGGTTAAAAATCCACGGTATACCAATCCATCTCTGGGACGCAGATGTTTTCAACAAAGTGGGGAACCAATTCGGAAAAGTGATATTTCAATCAATTGCTGCCAGCTCAGATTATAGAATGGATTATGATATTGTTGGAGTGTTAACTTCCTAAGGTGGTACTATTGAAGAAGAAGTATTGCTCAAATGGAAGAATAAACTGATAAGATGTTACATAACAGAAGTAAGACAAGAATGGGCGCCGGATTATCTTTTGCATGACGATACCAGCCACGCCCCCTACAGTCGGATGCTCATCGGAGAACTGGTCCGGTGGTAGTCGAAGTGAGGAGTCCTAAGGTCACATCGGGAATCCAGGAAACTACAATTAATGAAGAAATTAATGATGAGCGCGTGCAAGGTGGCGGTGGCACAACTCCCCAAAACCCTCTTCATGCACCCCATGAAATACCACAGGTCGTCTTTGAGCAGAACCCTGGGCCGGAAATGCAACCTCCCATTGGGCCCCAAACTGGTGTTCCTAGCCCAGCAACTGATTCGGTTGATGTTGTTGTGGCCTGTCCAAATTGGGTTGCTACCTCTGGGCCCAATAGCAGGAAAAGAGCTAGATTGGAGGAGGCCCAAGTGGATGACCCGTTTGACCTTGAGGACATCATTAATCCCAAAGCTTTTCTAATTGATATTAACCGCCCCCCACCTGCCCCTGTTCGCCGACCTCATCGCAGACTGTCTCCCCAACACAGGAACTCCAGTAATCCCAATCGATATGATATGGGTTTCCTATCTAACCTCCCAAATTTCTCTCCCCCGCAGATGGTTTCATCTGTACCGCTCCCAAATGGTCCCCCCATCCCACCGGGTGAATCGTTGGGGCCAGTGGAATTGGCACCAAATTGCGTGGAAACCACGGTCACGACTGAAGTAGGGGTTTGTGTTGGATTTCAGATGGCAGGATTCGAGACCCAGGTAGAAGAATTAATTGCTGGTGCTACTAACCCCACAGGTGCGCCATGAATTTTCTATCCTTAAACATTCGAGGAGTTGGTAATGTCAATAAAGCCAACTGGGTTAAGAGATTGAAGAAAAATGATAGTATAAGTTTTATGGCTCTCCAAGAAACACAATTTGCTGATGCGAGTCGTATCCGTCCACAACGATTTTGGGGCCATGGGCAATTCTCTCATTTGGCTACTAACTCGGAGGGTAGATCGGGTGGTCTGGTGTGTATATGGGACCCCTTGGTATTTACTGTTGAATCTTCTTTTTGTGACCCTAATTTCATTCTGTTATCTGGTAAAATGGTGGGCTGTTCTGAATGTATTAATATCCTCAATGTCTATTCCCCACATGAGCTTAATTCAAAGAAATTGTTATGGGGAAAAATATTACAGATAAAAGAACAACGGGTGGGGCTGTGGATTGCAATGGGTGATTTTAATGAAGTTCACTCGGTTGAAGAAAGGAAAAACTTAGAATTTAAGGAAGCAAATGCCCGGGCTTTCAATGAATTCATCTATAATGATGAGTTTCTGGAATATCCAATGGGGGCTGCCGGTTTACTTACTTGGCTGAATCGGAGGGCAGGATGAGCAAAATAGACAGAGTTTTTGTATTTAAAGGTTTCATGGATCTATGGCCGGGTGTTGTGCTTACTGCACACCCCAAACTACTTTCTGATCATAGCCCTTTAGTTCTACTCTTGAAACCGAAGATCTCACGTGGACCTACGCCATTTAGATTCTTTAATTCATGGGCTGCTGAACCGGACTTCATGGTGGTGGTCCAAAAAGCTGCTTCTTCAGTTACTTATTGTGGGCCTCCTGATAAAGTTTTGGCAATCAAACTTAAAACGGTGAAGGCCGCATTAAAAACCTGGGTCAAGAATAAAAAGGAAGAAAAGGAAGCCACTAAGGCATCACTTCACAGGCTTCTGAAAGAATATGATGAAGAGTTAGAGCACACAGAAATCCATGAGGACCTCCTTAAATCAAGGGCTGAAACTAAGAAAAAGTTCTTGGAAATTGAGGAAATGGAGGTTAAAGACCTTAAACAAAAGTCTAGAACTAAATAGACCGTTGAAGGTGATGAGAACTCGAGCTTCTTCCACGGGGTGATCAATAGTAGGCTGGCAAAGAATCAGATTAATGGGCTGCAAATCGATGGGGTATGGTGTACGGATCAGAATGTTTTACATGAGGAAGCATTCAAGTTCTTTAGTAACAAATTTAAAGAACCTCTCCCTAATCGGCCGAATTTTGCTTGCAACTCATTCCAAAAACTGTCTTTCAGTGACTCCGCCTTCCTAGTCTCCCAATTCTCGGCTGAGGAGATTAAGACAGCAGTGTGGGACTGTGATGGGAACCGGGCTCCTGGGCCTGATGGCTTTAATTTCTTTTTTATAAAACATTGTTGGAGGTTGTTTGAGCAGGATTTTATGGCGATCTTTAAGCGTTTTCATCAAGATGGGGTTATCAATAAAGGATGTTCCTCTTCCTTTATTGCGCTAATTCCAAAAATCCAAGATCCGCTGAGCTTGAATGATTACCGCCCTATTAGTCTGTTAGGAATTATTAATAAAGTAATTTCTAAGATACTTGCAAACAGGCTAAAACAAGTAATTGGTAGTGTTATATCGGAGGAGCAATCGGCCTTTCTGTCCAATCGTAGCATCCTTGATGGCCCACTTATGGTGAATGAAGTAATATCGTGGTTACGAAGGAATAAGCAGAAAGCAATGTTGTATAAATTGGATATCGAGAAAGCGTTTGATACTATTAGTTGGTCATTTATAGATTCGGTTCTCTTCCAAATGTCTTTTCCGGATAAATGGAGGGTGTGGATCAAGGGTATTTTATCCTCAGCTTTTGCTTCGCTTTTGCTTCGGTGCTTCTCAATGGCTCTCCTACTAAGGAATTCCAATGTTTTCGTGGGGTTAGGCAGGGTGATCCGCTCTCACCTTTCATCTTTATACTTGCTATGGAAGCCTTCAATGAAATGTTTCGCAGGGCGTCTTAATTAGGCTTTACCGTGGTATTAAAACCCCTAATAATGGACCGTTATTGACTCACCTACTCTATGCTGATGATGCTCTATTGTTCGGTGAGTGGTCCGAGTAGAATGGGAGGAATATTAATCGGATGCTTCTTTGTTTCCATCTATCCTCGGGCTTAAAAGTAAACTCCAAAAATAGTATTTCATATGGTATTGGAAATCTGGAAAGCGAAATGGAGAACATGCAGCAGGTAATGAAATGCAAAGGTGATTCCCTTCCCTTTATTTATCTCGGTTTGCAGGTTGGTGCGTGTATGAGTAAAATTCAGAGTTGGAAGCCTGTTTTTGAATCTTTTGAAGCTAGACTCACCCCATGGAAGGCCAAGGTTCTATCCATTGGTGGGCGGGTTACGCTTATCAAGTCGGTCCTTGGCAGTCTCCCTATTCATTACTTTTCTTTATATAAGGCTCCCGTGGGCGTCATCGATCAGCTTGAAAAAATTAGACGCAAATTTCTCTAGGGCGGGGGTGAGGACAAGACCAAGATCTGCTGGGTGTCATGGGACCTAGTGACTCGCTCAATTCCTGATGAAGGACTGGGTCTTGAATCGTTGCGGATCTCCAATCTTAGTCTTCTTTCGAAATGGTGGTGGAGATTTGTCACAGAACCAAATCGTCTATGGAGACGTGTAATATCTTCGATTCATCACTCCAAACGGGGTGTTTCTCTTATTCCGGTTAATATAAATCTGGCAGGACCCTTGAAGTCGATTGTGAGCATTAATAAGGATCTCCATAAATTTGGAATTCATCTCCCTAAAATGTTTCAAGCGAAAGTGGGAGACGGAAAACGAATCAGATTTTGGTTAGATGCTTGGGCGGGGGCCTCTCCTTTGCATGAGGTTTTCCCCCTCTTGTTCAATTTGGAAAAAACTAAGGGATGTACTATTAGTGACCGTGTTAAATGCCAAAATGGAACAAACATTGGGAGTTGGGACTGGAAGCAGAAGTCTTTGAATGCAGATGAAGATGAATCCTTGAGGCAGCTAATGGGTCTTATCTCTACATACCAGTTTGAACAAAACCTGATGAGTGGCAATGGGGGGAGGATCCGAACGGGTATTTCTCGGTAAATGCCATCAAGAAATTGATGGTTTCGTCTTGCGGGAGTCAATCAATGTTATCTGTTAAGTTTGCTTGGAATAACTGGGTGCCAAAAAAGATTAATATTCATGTATGGAGAGCCTCACAAGATAAGATACCAACATTGCTTGCTCTAGTCAAGCGCCGGGTCAGTATCGACTCTTCCATTTGTAAAGTGTGTGGTATGGTGGATGAAAATGCGGAGCACGTTACTTTTCACTGTGAAGCTGCTAATATGGTATGGAGTATAATATCCCAATGGTGCAAAGCCCCAATTATTTTGGCTTTCTCGTTCGATGATATATTTCAATTGCCCCCGGATTTCTCAAAAGATAAAAGGAAAAGTAAATCTTATATGGTAATCGTATATACCACCTACTGGATGCTATGGAAGGCTCGCAACAGCCTTCTCTTTGAAAATTACAGATGGTCTATTCAAAAGATTGTTCGGGAAATAAAAGCGACGTCCTTTCTATGGGTGAAGAACCGGGCTAGGCTTCCTGGACTGGATTGGGATAAATGGGGTAATTTTGGTTTCTAAAAGTATTTTATTTATGATATAATGTGCTGAGGTTGGGTCTTAGCTTCTTGCTAGCCCCTTTTTTTAATAATATCATATTGCTTGCCAAAAAAATAACTAGAAAAAGACATTAGTTGGTGAGAATATTAGTGTTGAACTTTTGATCGTATTAATGAATGTCGAACTTGAAAATAAAAGTACAAACCTTTTAAATTGGATTTTGGTAGGTTTTGAATAAATTTATACCAGAACATAGATAATAGGGGTGATCAAATTCGGATATTCGAAATTCGGATATTCGAAAATTTCGGATAGTGGATTTCACTATCCGATTTCGAATCCGAAACTTCGGAAATCCGAATTTCAGATATCCGAATTTCGGATATACGAAATTTCAGATTCGGATTCAGATATCTGTTCGGATATCCGAATTCAAAAAAAATGTATTATTTAATAAATTTTATAAAAATATAATAATTTTTATTGAAGTTTTTATCGGATATCCAAAGTTTTTTATTAAAATGTCCGGAATATCTAAAAATATTCAAAATATTGAATTAATATTTAATATTTTTAAATTTTTATAAAAATATATTGGATATTTCGGATATTTCGAATATTTCAGATATTTCGGATATCCAAAATATCCGAAAAAATGTACGAAAATTCTGAAAATCACTATCCGAATCCAAATCCGGAATTTCGTATATACGAAATTCGGACATCCGAATTTTTGAAATTTCGGATATCTGAATTTCAGATTTTCTGATATTTCGAATTTGGTTTCGGATTCGAATATTTTTGAACACTTCTAATAGATAAAACTAAACACTTCACCACAACATATTTTAAATTTTATGATATATTTTATTTAAAATTTATAAGAGAAAATAAATATATAATAATATATATTTTTGAAAATGCTCGTGAGTGGAGGATAGAGAAAAAATATAATGATAAATTTATACAAATATATTATTTAATTGAAATGAGAGAGGAAAAAAAAACGATTTTTAATATAATTATAAGAATAAAAATAAAAAAAAATAGAATGTAAGTGCTCTAACTAATCTTGTTAGATGATTTTGGTTTATTATCAGATATCTTAAAAGACCTGAACAGTATCGGCATAAAAAGTGTGTTTTGCTTCCAACCAATAAACCCAAGTTCAATACCCTGCTCCTTTTTTTTTTTTTTTTGGTTTGTTCCAGCAGTCTGAAACAAATCTCTCAACAAAGTTTGACTTTAGTTTTTCTTGCCCATCTTTCCACAATCCCACCTACTATGCATTCTTTTTTCTCACACTTATACTAGAGTCAAAATAGGGAAAAAAATGCTATTTTATTATTACTTTACTTTCTTCTTGCTTTTTTTGCAATTATTAGAATTTGTTAGGTATTAATTATTCTTATTATTCTTTTATTTATTTTATTTTTTATAAACTAAGTATTTAGTTAAACGTAATATAAATGTTAATTGTGAATATAGTGTTGTGATATCATTAGATTTATCTATGTTTTGCTATAAATTTTATTCGAAACCAATCTGTAACATTGTTTGTGATTTTTTAGTTAAATTCAAGGACTGAAAAACAATTACTAAATTTAAGAGCTTCTCCTTTGAATTTTCTTTCTTAGTTAAGTACAAAGAATATCCCATCGTTGGCATGTTAAGCTTGAAATGAAGGACAAAAGGTAGAAGGTATTAAAATCTATCCGTACTCACAACCACCTTTTAACAATCGCAAAAACGGTTCCAACGAAGCCAACATTTTAAAGTTAGCTACCACCCAATCCATGAAGACTAGTGCCTAAAATTTATTCTTTTACCGGATTGGGGAGTGTAGTGGTTTCTCCATGATGGGCGTCGTTGAAGGTGACGAGCCAATCTTCAAAAGAGACGGAACCATCATCGTCAAACAATTACAGTCTAGTTGGTTCAAATGCTTGTTGTCGTAGGGTTGATATTCGAGGAAGCGCTAGAATAACAGCAACGCCTGCCCAAGAAGAGGAAATGGAAAATACCAACAACCTCAAGTGTATTCAACTAAATGAAACATGAAAACTTAATGGGTTGTAAGTTGACAGAATTTAACGATCTTCAAAAAGAACGCCTCAAGTTGAACAAAAATACAGAAAAAATGGATCATTTTATAATACTCACAGCCAGCGTCTATCATTTTACTGAACCAAAATATTAATTGATTGAAATGATGGAAAAGTGTATTAGGAAACATATGGACTTTACTAATAACTTTTTATCTTTTAAGTGATTTTATTATTTTTAACTATGTAATGTAATTAAAATATTAAGTAATATTATTCAAATAAATTGTTCAATAGGTGTAACACACTTGAGTGAGAGAGTCATCACTCTTCATACATCGCATTGTTCACTTCTTAAGATTCACTAGGTATAACACACAAATAAAGTCTTCAAAGAAAGGATGTGAAGTTCTTGGTCAACCTGTAAATATATTATTATTTAGCTGAACGAATTGGTTTTGGTCAGCCTGATAGCTTTGTGTGTTGACCAGTTCAAAAAAAATTATTTCTATAAATTAAAAAAAAATTAAGCTCTCACTAAAGTTGATTGGATATATAACGAAAAATAAATTTAAAGACAAATAGGTCTTCTAGTTCAATGGCATGAGATGATGGTTTGAATTTAAATCTTTAAAGGCGTATGCCGCGTATGTTCAAACATGAATTAAGCGGGTTTTCCCACTGATGTGTTTCCTCATTGTTGTTTTTGGTTGAATAAGTTTTAGAGCATCAAAATCATTATAGTTGAAATTCTTTCTCAAGAGGACTAACTTGGATATTGAACACAATGTTCTATAATTTAAATGTGATTACTATGTATGGGTTGACCTTTTTATATTGTAAATTTGTAATAACAGAGCATAATAAGCAAAATATAAAATCAAATAAAACTTCTGTTCAAACTTCAAACTAGTCTAATTTGTGTTAATCTCTGAAAACACTACCATTTTCGGGTTCATATTAAATTTTTGGCTTCGTACAGACATTCGCTAAAGTTTTAACCTTAAGATGAAAAACAAATTAAAAAAAAAAAAAAAAAAAAAAAAAAAAAAAAAACTTGCGCTTTCATTTTATCTCTATCTTTGTCACCATTTTCCAGTTGTTACTCCTGTGAGCTCCTGTTTGACACAGAAGCAACAGAGTCGCGCCCTTTGCACCTCTGATCGAAGCATAAGCAGCCGACTCCTATACTCACCGCTACGGTCAGAAGAAACACAGCAGCTGTCGTTTTACAATACAGCTATGGTAGCAGCTGTCACTTTACAACAAAGCATATGATACACTTCTCCTGTTTTCACCTTCTTTAACTATATAATAATAAATGGATCTCTCAAATAATGTAACAAACCTGATGATTACAACAAGCATCTAAATCAATACATTAACCAAATAAAAACCATGTCGGAACAGTTGCTTACAGTGTATAAAGCATGATAATTTAGTCTTCATCACTGCTGTCATATTGTTGACATAATGATTCTAGTCCATTGCTTTTACTCTTTTCTTCGTTTTTGTCTTGTGTTTTAGCCTCTGATGATTTCTTCACAACACTAAACTTCACGGTTGAAGACTTCAAAACGATTCTTCCACTTGACGAACCATTCGATTCTTCTGCAGTAATAATAACAACAATTCACACAGTTAGACACGTAACCATCAAAAAACCATTTGTACACACACACAGAAAAAACTACAGAATGCCACTTACCTTTTTTATTTGATTTATCAACAGTGTTGGTTTTGGTTAAGTAATCTGTTGGCTTATCAGAAACTTCTTGTGAAACCTTTCTTTTCTGCATTACAAATATTAAAAATAATTTATTGGTAAAAAAACCTTGAACAGACACCAGGTACTTGGGAGTTGGGACCTTAACAACATACCTTAGTTATATTATCATCATCGTCATCAAGCTGGTCATCATCAATTCTGCGCACAATCTCTCCCGATCCCTGAATGAAATTCAATAAAACAATCCTTTTAGTCATCTTAACAAACAGGTCATAGAAACATAGCATGATTATAAACAAACAAACAAACAAACAAACATACCCAGTGTCTCCCGCTGAAGAGCAGGGTCTGGGAGGGGTATATGATGGCAAGTCTTTCCTCTATCTAGAAAGATAGAGAGACCGCTTCCGAAGAGACCCCCGACTCGTTAACAAAGGCAATAACACTAACAATCATAATACAACGCATATACAAAGCATATAACAAAGCATAACAAAGGCAATAACCATCATAATACGAAGCATATAACACAATGATATATATCACAAGAAGAATTAGATAATGCGCATGCAACACCCAAAAAGGATAGATGAGGAAAAACTACACCTAACGTGTGGGGTACGGCCATATGTCATCGAATACCCTTCCCACCCACAAAACATAGCATGATTATAAAACTTATAAAAGTCGTACTAACTTGGAAAATGGACTTTATCAGGGCTTCATCTTCTTCTTCAAGCTTATCCTCCTGCTGCTCAAGATCAAGAAACAATATTAACATAAAATTTGTGGTATTATTTTAGAATTATATGCGCCTATTCAGTGTTGTAAAAATCGCGACTAGCCTCCGATTAGTCGCCGATTAATCGCTAATCGGAGGTTGGCCGCTTCGATTTCACCAAATCGCAGGTCCTAGGCGCTAATCGGTCAAATTTGGTCAAAGCCGGACCAAATCGTCCTAATCGGCGGTGTTCCGACGATGAGAACGGCCGGATTTGTCTATTCTGGTGACGGATTAGTCGATTCCGGCGCCGGATTTGCCGATTCCGGCGCCGAACTCCGACGCCGATAAGTGAAACGGGAGGAGACGGAACGACGGGGATGATGTGCTTTGATATTATTTAATAAAGTTTAGTTATTTTGATATTTAACCCCCTCCATATTTATCAATTTACAATTTATCCCCATAACTTGTAAATTAATACATAATTAAGTATAAAATTAATGTTATAGCTACATAAATTCGTAAAATTATACACAAAAGTCCGATCCGATTAATTCCGATTAATCCCTAGTCGGTACCACACTGCCCGACTAGCGCCTAGCGATTTCTACAACATTGGCGCCTAATTATATAATTTTAATGTTTACATCTAAATTCGAACCAAATACCATACCTGTACTGGAGCTGATCGCTGCAAGGCTTCAAGCATTGAATCAACACTTACATGTGCATGCCTTGACTGCAAAACAGATACAAATTTTGCAATTTCAGATCCATATACGCATGTATAACTAAATAAATATTTATATTAATGTGCCTAACTAAAAGAAATTAACCTTCATGGACTTCATTTCATCGAGTGCAGAGAGAATATCCATTTCTCTTTTTGAATCAAGTGTTCGATTCTCCAAAGATTTCATTGCATCTCCCATTTCTTCAGCATCTCTTTTCCTTTTCTCCTCTTCACCCACCTGTACATATTAGAAACTTAACGTGAGTCAGAAACCACATGCTCTTGCGCAGTGTAGGTAGACATACGACCACTTTTTGTCTATTGTTTGTAGATGATTAATATGTTTATTATGATTACAAAAACAATAATTTTCTAAATATTAAATCAATTTAAGATGTTCTAACTTCTATACATTAAACTGAATATCAGACAGCTTTCAACCTATTTAACCCGTTTCTTTTAAGTATGATGTTTTCTTTGACCCGTTTGAAAAAAAATACAACCCAAATCACCCCTTTCATAAGTACACATGTCAAAATTGACACATCTAAATTACACACTGTCAACGACAATAAATGAATAGATCAATTAGTACTTTGTATTAAACTTTTACCTCGTCTTCAGCTCTCCAAGGTTCAAAATTTCTTGCAGCACCAGACTCAACAACATAATCAGAGTTTTGAGGGTCTGTTTTTATAGTAATCTCCGCTGAGCACTTGGTGCATTTAAAATAAAATCTAAATATTTGAATCCCAAGATACGTCTGCACATGCAATAAATAAATGTCAGTTTTAAGTATATGCCATTGGCCAAAATTTCATGGTATAAGTTATGATCTGACTAAAGTTGAGTCTTAGACAAACAGAATCTTAGAAAAAGTTTCAGTAGAACACTAATTCAAGAACTTTCCAATAAATCAACATATTTCTACACATATATGTCATATGTGAATGCATATGTATGCAGATGACAATTTATTAATAACATACCTCACCAATAACGTCTTCTTTTCTTGAATTAAACTTAGTACCCTTGTAGATATAGTTGCCGCATGTGCTACATCGAATGCTCATCGGAAGCATCATTCGAACTTTAATTTGCTGATTCTTTGGCATGCGCCTTCTGGGAATTTTAGCCGGATCAAAATCCGGTGGGTAGTACTTATTTAGAACTTTTCTCTCCGCCATCCTTCCTTTCTTACTTACTTATTAAGCTGCTGAAAATAGGCTGATTCTCTGTTATATTCTGTTTGAGTAGACCAACAAGAAATTAAAAATCAAACTGAGAAAAACTGAACGCGTTAACAACAAAAACAGACAACATGATATCAACAATCCAGTAACTAAACTTTGAAAAACGAGCAAAGTATCGATAATCACACCCGTGATTTTAACATCAACTGAAAAAACAGAAACTAGGGTAACAAGCAATGATGCTGGTGATATCAAACAACTACACAAATGCATCAAAGAAGAAACAAACTAAACACTCAACTCTTAACAAAATCCAAGTGTAGGGCTTCAAATAGAGGACTCCAAGATTCATTTCTTAACTTACAAGTTACAACTAACTCTATCAAGAGGCATCACCAGATCCATATATCAACTCGCAGAAGAAAATCAATCAATACCTCTTTTCAAACAGTTTTTGAAAACCAAATCAAATCGAAACACAGCATACAAGCATTAACAGTCCACAAAACCAGCTGGCGATGAAACCCTAACTAACATAGCTACACATATCAATCCTGAAATCATGAAACAGCAATTAAACAAACAAACAAACAAACAAACCCAGTATATCCCACTCAAGAGCAGGGTCTGGGGAGGGTAGGTGTAGGCGAGTCTTTCCTCTATCTTGTTAGGTAGAGAGACCGCTTCCAAAGAGACCCCCGACTCGGTAGCAAAAGGCATACTGATAGCAAGACAACAAACACTAAATCATCCAACACATAGCATACAGTATACCAAAAAAGCCATATCGCTAGCAAGGCATCATACAATAAATCATACAACACATAGCCTACAGTACACAATAAACCAAACAACACATAGCATACAAATATCCTAGGTGCATGCAGAATCACTATTAAAGGGCAGATATGGGCTACTTAGACATCAGGCCCCGCAACCAGACTTCGAATACCCTTCCTGCCTATAGTTCGAACTAGAAGTCCTTAATTTTAATTCTACGCCTTACTCAGTCCTATCCTCGATCATGTGCTCAGAGAGGTGCAAGTGTATCATATCTCGTCTAATTACCTCATCCCAAGTCAATTTAGGTCTTCCTCTACTCCTCCTACCCTCTAAGATGATGTTCTCTACTGCTCTAACTGGTGCCGCCATTGGTCTCCTCTTGACATGCCCAAACCATCTTAATCTTCCCTCTCGTATTTTATCTGCGATACAGGTCACTTCTAGCTTCTGTCGAAACACTTCGTTTCTTATCCGATCCAGTCTCGTGTGACCGCACATCCACCTCAGCATTCGCATTTCCGCTACCTCTATTTGTTTCTCGTGCGATTTCTTTATGGCCCAGCAGTCTGTTCCATATGGCATAGCTGGACGTACTGCCACACGATATAGTTTTCCCTTTAGTTTTGCTGGAAACCTCTTATCACATAGGATCCCTGATGCTGCTCTCCACTTGCACCATCCTGCTTGAATACGATGCGCTACATCGCTGTGTATCTCTCCGTCCTCCTGCAAGTACGAGCCCAGGTATTTGAACCTAGACGTTTGTGGGACCGCCATACCCTGGATACTGATTCGGGTGTCCTCTTCCGCCTCGCCACTAAAGTTACAATGCATGTATTCTGTCTTTGAGCGACTTATCCTTAAACCTTTGCGCTCTAGTGCTGCTCTCCACTGTTCTAGCCTGTCGTTAAGCATCCTTTTAGATTCTGATATTAAGACAATATCATCCGCAAAGAGCATGCACCATGGAACTGGCTGCTGTATAGACTTGGTCATCTCATCCAACACTACTGTGAAGAGAAATGGGCTCAGTGCCGATCCTTGGTGGAGTCCCACTTCCACTGTGAATGAGTCTATGTCTCCGATCGGGGCTCGCACACACGTTTTTGCCCCCTCATACATATCCTTGATTATTTGGATATACCTCTCTGGTACCCTTCTGAGTCGTAGACTTTCCCAAATTAGTTGACGCGGAATGTTGTCATAGGCCTTTTCTAGGTCGATGAATACCATATGGAGGTCCTTTTTCTTTTCTCTGTATTTCTCCATTATCCTCCTTATGGCGTGTATTGCTTCTGTCGTAGAGCGTCCTGGCATAAATCCAAATTGGTTTGACGCTATCTGAGTTTCTCGTCTAATTCTCGTGTCAATAACTCTTTCCCATAATTTCATCGTGTGACTCAATAGCTTTATTCCCCTGTAATTTTCGCAACTTTGTACATCTCCTTTTTTCTTATATATGGGGACTATAAAATTTGACAAATCATTAGTAATAAATAATGCCCAATTATACTTTTTTTTTCATGCAACAAAAGTTATTGCAATTGGTGCAATGTAGACAAACAGAAGTTCAGAGAGTTATATAAAATTTGACAAATCATTAGTAATAAATAATGCCCAATTAAACTTCTTTTCCACATAAAAGAGTGTGTCATCTTACTACACATCATGATGCTCCACACCTTAAGGATCACATGATCCACATTGTGCTGTTGGAATAGTGTGTGCCATATCATGCAAACAAATTTCTCAACATGCCTCGTTGCGACATGCACCTTAACCACTATGGTCTTCAAATAAGTGTGTACATACTTTCAAGTTAAAGAAATTAACTTACCATGTTCGTGAGATCTTTGATCGTTTCTTGATGTCCTCAATTGGCTTGTTGATAGTACATGTCAACACAATTGCTAGTCTTGTAGAATTTAACACCATAAACTTAGCATACTAAAATCAAGGTTACTTCAATAACAAAACTCATATACTACTCCATGTAGGTTAATATTCCATTTTATTTGTTTAGAACAGAGAAAGGTGTTTCTCATGTTAAGGTTGTATGAAATGTTTTTTAAAAGAGACTGTTCTTTCTTCGAGAAATTACTCTATGCTTTCTAATTAGTCATGTCTTCTTTGAGGCATTTCCTCAAACACCTAATGTGCATTATGAATCATTCAATTTGATATCATTACCAGTTAACAACATAACAACCTTTATTTTATAAACTGAAGCTATTTAACATACACATCACTTTTTATCACTGAAAATCTTTAAAGTATATCAATAAGAATCCAAAACCGTCAAATTAGTTTTAGAACCCTAACCTCTAACCCAACCTCAATTCAAGCAACATGATCATTAATGGTTTCCAGTTTACTACACGCAAAGAAAGGCAAATCACAACCATAGTTACCCTAAATACAGATAACAACAAAGCAATCTAATTCTCATTTCAATTGCAGAGATAAGAAGATACATAGTGATAAAATGTTTATAACTTGCCATTTACCTGTTACTCCTAATAGCATGAAAAATTCCTGGGTAGGTTAAAACCAAGCATGTTTAAGGGTATTTGGTCGAACAATGCGCCTAAGTGTCGACTGACTTCAGAACCATTTACCTAAATTGTTGAATTTTTAACCAAATTATAATTTGTTCTTGCAGTTATCGACCAGGTGAAGGAGTGTTGAACAAAAAATGAACTGAGGGACGCTTTGATGTTGCAAACGATTGCAAAAACTGGTGTGATGTGCGATATTGAAATCCAGCCACCGAGAAGAAGCGAGAGTAGTTTAATGTTTTAGGGTTTAATATACACGCCTGGGTGCCGGAAATCCTTATTATTGCTTCAACCGAACACCCAACATTGAATGAAATTGAATTTGGGAGAAGGAAAACGCTGGCAGTCCCCCTACCGGTGCGTGAATGAGGGGTAACGGTTGGGGGAGGGGAGGTCGACGGCGAAGAATAGCAGTTGAACGGGCGCTATGTACGTATAGAGAGATGAGAGTGAACCTGATTCAAGCATCGATGATGAATGTTGAGGAGAAACCCCCAAAACCCTGAAGAAAAAGCTAGAAAGTTCTTTCTTTGAAATTACTTTGATGCTTCACATGAAACAGCAATTAGACACTGATAAAACAGAAACACAAAACAAACAAACAAACAAACAATCGATCAATCAATCAGCACTCAGTTTGCCTAAACTTAACAACCGCGCAACGAATCCAGAAACACAATCGCAAAAACCCTAACGAGAACCATAATCAATCGAAATTGAACAACTAGCCTATAGATATACAAAATATGAAAATTGATAGATAAATCGCAAAAGAAGCTTACTGATATCGTTTAATAACCGTGGTTCAAAGGTGGAATCGCCGGTGCCGGAGTGATCGGAGCACGTAATCCAAAGGGGATGTGACGATTTGTGAGAGATGATATCAGTTTTCGTTTGTACATATGGGCCATATGGCCCAATTACATATCTATTTTATTTATTGGGCTAAGTAGGCCCAACAAAAACGAATTATTGCTTTTAATTTTGTTGGGCTCATCAAACACAAACTTCTTTAACTTCCTTACATGATCCATGTTAAGTTTAAGAACATTGTAGATATGTAAGAAAACGTGATTTACTTAATTTGACTTAGAGGATCTACGTTTACAAAATAGTGTTCGTTAATCCACTCCGAGACACGATCTTGATTAACCATCCGTTTTTGAAGCCTTTCGCGAAAATATATGTTAAAAATGTCATTAGCAAATATAAGATGGCTTAGAAGCATTAAACAAAAGTGATACCCACAACACCCACACAAATCAATAGAATATTTCACCTCGATATATCATATGTCAACCTTCTTTGAAATGACACCAGCCTCGTTTGAGCTTAAGATTTTTTAGTCTGTCGTATTCTACACTGGTGGAGGTGTACCGTAGGCACCCATCTATAGCAACCATAGACCGCAATTACTATGCAAGTTTTATGATATTAACCTTGTTTAAGCATAAAATCATAAACAAGAACTTCAATCTCTTTGCTAGGTCATTGTTATAATATTCAATATGGGTCATGTAACCACTTTATGACTCTATATTATCATCCATCACTAATGATCCTACTAATCCATATGATCACATAACTAACATTGTGATTCATACTTATCTTTGCTATCATATACAGAATTATATTGTACATTCCACTTTTTTATCACATATAAATTTACTATGATCCTTTAGTCTCAGTTGAGGCTTTAACGCAATGTTCAAATATGATATATAAACAATTACACTCAGTGGCGGAACCGGGATCTTTTTTGTATGGGGTCACTTTTTTTATATGCTAGGATTCCTAACAACCTGATGTCAAAAGTTTCGGTTCGGGTCGGGTCGAATCACATTTTTAAACATTTCTAGCTTAATTTTGGACAAACAATTTGATGCAATCTATCAAACCTTTAAACCCTCACGAAATTTAGTTGTATCTTTGAAATAAAAAAGGTTATATCAACAGCTTCTCCATTAATATAAAAACATAGGTGTATATATATTTCATTAAAATCATTTATTTCTCAAACTAATTGTCATTTTATACTATTTAAAAGTACAGGGAGATATGTAAAAGTGGGTGTTTGAGGTTTGGGGGGAATTCATAAACTTGTGATAATCAAAGTAGAGTGACACAAACCTGCTTTGAAGGAAAACACTTAAGAGTCACACAAACAAAGCGTGTTATTTCTTTGATGGTAAAAAGATAAAATTAGGTCTTGAACACAATTTAGATGTCAAAATCACTCACATAAATCAACTAAAAACAATGAAAAATAGTGTAAATCTAGGGTTTGAATTTTCTAATCTGAACAAAGATTAAGGATTAAATAAACAAAGAAACAAAATTAGATTATTAACTCAACTACTCAAGAGACAAGAAAGTTTAAAACACTAACCTTGAACGGAGGAGTCACCGCGTAGTGGGAGCCGGAATTGAGGTCGCCGACTATTGGAGCCGGGAGGGTCGAGTCGCCACCAAAGGAGGTTGAAGATGATGGCCGATTGGAGTGTTGGTGGGTGTGAAATTTCAGTTGAGTAGTGGGCATCGATTGTGGGGGAGACTTTTTAGGTTAGGGTTTAAGTATAGTTGAAGGGTAAAATGGTAATTTATAATTAAAAAGGAGTGTAAAAAATTAACCCTTGCAAGGTTCTAACTCACGACCTAAAGTGTGTGTGGAGCCTCTGTTAACGCGCGCGACCAGCAAGCTAAGACCAGCGTTGAGTTATTTTTTGAAATTAATAATACTAATGGGTTTACAACCTGAAAAACTATGGGTTCACTTAAAATTTCGATATTATACGGTACACTATCTGCTTAAAAATAAATGGGGTCACTTGACCCCATACCGATTGCCATAGTTCCGCCATTGATTACACTTAAATCTTTATGTGATCACTTACGTCATAGTGATCCGTATTCCACCACTTGATCATATGCGGCGTCATGCTTTGTATTCCATACGTTGATCATTGATCAATATGCCATTGTGATTGTTTAGGGGTTGTTTGACAATATCTGAATAATTAAGTGTTGAACCAATAAGATGTCTGAATCATTAAGTGCTGAACCATTAAGATGTCTAAACCATTAAGAGTTAGTATACCGTTTAACTATTCAAAGGCAAATATCTGACCATTTCAGATAAGAGGTCTTAACCATTCAGCATTAGACCTCTTAACTATTCAGCATTAGTATAATGCTTAACCATTCAGAGGCAAATGTCTTAACCATTCAGACATTTGCTCGCGAAACAAACAGTCTTAACTATTAAATGTTGAACCACTCAGACATCTGAACAATTAAAAGATTGATTAAGAGACTGCCAAACAGTCCCTTAGTCTCAAGTGAGACTTTAACTTCAATATGAACAATCACAGATTTACACTAAGTCCTTATTTGACGTGATACACCATAGTGACCGGCATGTTCACACACTTGTATCTGAACCAAAGATTTTTTTTTATTATTCTCATGCCCACATATTTGTTCTACGTATTTCGGGTTTTAGGCATCCCGATTGGGTTCCATTTCTTTTATCATCCTTACAACAAACAATTAATTAAATATAAAGTTAAGTTATGTTCTTAAGTTTTTACCGAAATAACTATTTTCCTCCAAAAGATTAAAAACATTAATTTACTTTTAAAAGTTTAATAACTTGTTTAATTTCAGTCCAAAAGTTTCATTACTTGTTTCAATTTTAATTCAAAATAATGAAGCTTTTAGATTAAAATTGAAAAAAGTTATGAAATTTTTGAAGGTAAATTATTGTTTCTAGTTTTTTTTAAAAAATAATTACTTTTATCAAACCCTGTGAAACAAAATTGAAATTAACTCTTAAATATATCATTATAGAAACTTTATGAGTCATCGTATACATATTATTTAATCATGATAGCCAGGTGAGATCACACCAAAAATATCTTTTATGAATTTCCAAAACAATATTTTTTAATTGGTATATTGTTGCAATTGTTTATACCAAAAGAACACAAGAGGCCCCAAAAGGTAAATCCGTAAGTATCCAATTCATGGGACAGGTAACAAAACTAGGGTGAAAAATAGACCAAAATATCAACCACTCATTAAATCTACAACAAACACAAAATTGTACCTCTGGGTCTTCACTCAACAACCACAATAATTTACATATCTATAAATAAAAGATTAAAATAATTTACATTTCTTTCCATTTTACTACATGCTTTATTTTTCTAACTTTGCATATACAAACCCTATCAATACATACAATGGTACATGCATACCCTATCAAACACATGTACATGTCATTTACACATTATGAAACCCCCCATAATCAATACAAAGTGGTGCCATCAGGCCATTATGTAAGATCATGGACCATTTGGTTCATGGTCCATGGATGAATCGAACTAGGTGGATCTACGTCGAGTTATGACAACCCATGACCTAGTTAAGAAATGTGGGGAGATAGACAATGAAAGGGTGTGGTTTTGAGTGGTGTTGACATCATATGGTACCACACGAAATTGTACCAATTGTTGTATGATGATTTCGACAAAGGCTAACCCCATATGGTAACGAATGTCACTTCAAACTAAAAAGATAAAAGAAAATAAACAAGATCCTCATTTCACTCCTTTAGCAAAGAAAAAGTCATTACATTACATGAGGTACTATAGAAACACGACTTGAAGTTTACATTAAAAAAACATAGTATGAATCTAAAACCATTAAAGAATACACAATACTTACCTAAAGTCCTAACAATACTACTACTACTATACCATGTTTCTCAAAACAAATCCAATAAGAAGAACAAATCACACAAGGCTAAAACCCTAAGACGCGATGATTTTTTCAAATAACCCGAGCCTATTGTCAGATAATCTTGAATTAAACGCGGATTTCTTATACTCAAACCAAGTGAACTCCTTGTACAAACTATCCTCCTCTCCTTGCATAAGTGATGGCAATGGTGCTATCTTCTCACTCAATGGTGGTCCACCAAAATATATCATTGACAACCTACTCTTTGTACCATTTGCTACCACCCTATGCTTCACACTCTTAAATCTTCCATTGGTCATTACCTACATATCCAAAGCAACAATTTTTACAAATCAAACTCACAAAAAATAACCACATCCAAAGAAGCAACTTCTAAAATCTATTTGCTAAAAAGAATAATTTCTCTATGTTTAAGAAAACATCTAAATTTCAAAGCTTTATTATATAAACACAAAGGATGAGGGTAAAAATGTAAAATTTCAGGTGAAGGATTTAAATATTTTGATGTTTATATAAACCCATCTTGATAAACTCAAGATTATTATATTATTTTCTTTATAAAATGACTAAGACCCTCCATAAAGAAAGTGACTTGTTAGACTTGAGATAATTAGATAAAGACTGATTTTGACCAAGGTTGAGAATCTACACAGATAAATTGACATTTTGACTTCTTTAAATTCTTAGATTTAAAAATCAAGACCATGTCTGCCCACAAAACTTGCACATCGTGCATTAAAACTTGTACATTTCTCACAATTCAAACAAGTATACTAAAAGTCTAAAACAAAGTAATATAACAATTTCAGAGGTACGTTTAGCGACTCTAGTACACGATACCTGTAACGAATCACCAACATTGATGAAGAAAGATTCAGAATCCGGTGGAACAGACATCCAACTACCATCTCTCAACGAGATTTCAAGCCCAGATGTGTTGTTCGATCGCAAAACAGATATGATTTGTGGGTCGGTATGTTCTCCGAATCCGACCAATTTGCGCCCATTTTGGTCGTTTTCTTGAATCTCAGGGCACGGTGGGTAGTGATTCACCCGAAAAACAGAGTCACTCTGTTCATCCTTCAACAGCTTACTGAACACATTTCTTGGTTGCAGTTTCAGTTCATCAGCCAATAGTTCAAGAATCTCACACGCCATCGTCTTAACTGATGTTACGTAATCGTTCATTACACCCCTGATGAACAATGGGGAAAAACAGAGTAAGATATTGAAGCTGATGATCAATCGAATTCAATAAATGCAACGAAGAAGATAGCTCTAATTTAGCTTCTGACTTCTCATTTCACAATGAAATGGTTTAAATTATTATGTAACTGTAATCAATTAGTAAAAAAAAACAGAGTAAGATATAATGGTAGTGAAAAACAGAGTAAGCTGTTGAATAAGATAATCAATCAAATTTAACAAAAATGCAATGAAGATGATAACTGTAATTTGACTTATTAATGGTGATTTCACCATCAATTGTAATGATTTAGCGCTAATTAGAGTTCTTACTGGAAGTTTTCGGGGTAATCGGATTCGGGTTTCGCGTTGAGAAGAAGGTATTCGACCCACCCGACATCCCCATTTCTACCAATGCTTTTGTTCCCGTAACCAAACGGGTCGGGTGGTCCGAATTGCTCTTTGACAGCAAGAGGTGAAGAGAAGAACTTAACAGCTTCTGCTTCAAGTTTGTTGATGAAATCCAATGGAACTCCATGGTTAACGACCTTAAAGAACCCGAAATCTTGACATGCTTTAACAAGATGGTGTTTTGATTCGGGTTTCGAGAGATCAATGAGTGGGATATCGGGTATGATTAATGGGTTTGTGTTGGGTTTAGATGTTTTCACGAAGAACTGTTCGATTAGAGGTTTTGATAGAGTTACCATGGTTGAATCTTGATAAAGATTGAAGCTTTTAAAGAAAGATGATTTGGGCGTTTTTTGAATTGATGAATGAGTTGAAGAAGATGATGAAAGAATGAAGATTGAAGGGTTTATAAAGGAATTTGATTTGAAGTGTTGTGTTAACAGTTAACACACACAAGGCTATGGGCTATGGCTATTGCTTGGGTGTTTCTAGGAGAGAGAAAGATGGTCAAATATCAAGTTTGACTTTTAGATTTATGACACAAATAATTGAAGAATTTATATGTTAAAATAATAATATTGTGAAGGTCAAAATCTATGTGTTTGCCAAAACCGCCATGAAAAAGGTTGGATATTTTTTGAATATTCAATTTCGTTTTCATTTTCAAACTTATGCCTTCAAGTTTTTATTAGATGTTGAAGGTTGGTATATTATGTTCATATTCTAGAAGAAATGTCACATATCATAATTTTGATTTGTCTATTAAATCCCACATGAGTTTGGAAAATCTTTTGAAAAGATTAGTGAACATGCTCACTTGTCTTTCTTTTTATGTAAACTTGGAGTTGCAATTATCACAAAATAAAATCCAAAAACTCATAGTCCAATCAATGAGATTTATTGGAAGATATGATTCCATAGTTAATAGATAAACCAAGGGTTCTGCTAGGAACACCGCATGTGTTTTTTGGGAGAAACCGAATCAAGAGGTCACGGTTTGATCAAACCGTGACACTTTGGGGAGAAACCGGATCAAAATGTCATGGTTTGGCCAAACCGTGACATTTTGAGATATTTTTTTGAATCAAAATATCACGGTTTGGCCAAAAAGTCACGGTTTGACCAAAGGTCACGGTTTGAGATATTTTTTTGAGTAGTGAAATAAATTAAATGATATTTTTTCAGAAGTGAAATACATTAAAATTTACTTTTTGAAAGCTAAAATACATTAATTCATATTTTTTTGAAAATTAAAATATATTAAAAGTTACTTTTGAAAGCTAAAATACATTAATTCATATTTCTTGAAAATTGAAATAAATTAAAAGTTACTTCTTTAAAGCTAAAATATATTAATTTATATTTCTTGAAAATTGAAATACATTAAAAGTTATTTATTGAAAGCTAAAATACATTAATTCATATTTTTTATGAATTAGAATAAACTAAAATATTGTATTATTAATATTTACATAAATTAATTAAACTTTGGTAAACAGATCATGCGTTATGTTATTGAATAAATCATTTTTTGAGTACTACGAGTTATATATAATTAATAAAAATTGATGTTTATAAGTTAATTTTTAAGTGTTAGTTTGTTTGTTATATATGTACGTAATACTAAAAATTTAAATAAAAGAAAACTTGAATCCTATAAAAATATTATTAGTTACAAATTGAATAACATATCTTACATTTATATTATAAAAAAAATTAAAAATTAAATATTATACCCAATATGTCACGGTTTGACCAAACCGTGACATAGACACCACCAAAACCAAGAAACCCAATCCCGAGGTGCAGAACATTTTCTGAAGCCCAATATGTCACGGTTTGGCCAAACCATGACCTTTAGGCTTCATCACGGTTAGGCCAATATTTCACGGTTTGAATCGGTTTTTTTTCAAATTACTTACGGTGAGCGAAAAATTCACGTAAACCAATTATATCATAACAGACATGTAGAAAGTTTGTTATAAGTATGATGTAAGAAAATCCTATTATGGAAAAAGAAACGTCATCAAGACCCTCTTATCCATAAACTGATTTTTATAGTATAAACGACATATTGATAATCATTCTGATTTAAGAGCAAAAGATTTGATATTGTAAATCATCGCAATAATCATTCTGATTTAAGAGCAAAAGATTTGATATTGTAAATCATCGCACATGACATTTAGCAATAAATCTTTGGTTGTTGGATTTATCTCAAACTAGGGTGTTATTGGTTATTTGTTCATAGTATCACAAATTAGAGACGTTCTTATCCGAAAGTAAGGTGATTCTAATATAATAAATCTAGTTACCACACGGAATACCTTTTATATATAACATTATTATACGTAATATTTTAATACAAAAGTAGATTTTTTAAGTGTATAACTTCATAACTTCCAAAACCACATAAATCCTTCTACAATTAACTTACCTCAAACAAAGACGTAAACGCTTATATAACCGTTTATCCCACCAATGGTGGAGGATTGAAGGGGCTGGGGGATGGGGGGCGCCCCCCCTCTGTTTTTCGTCAATAGTGTTAAACTTTAATCCGATAGTGTAAATTTTTATATAAAACTCGAGTTCGCTTCCATTAAAGAAATTTAATTTTACCCCCGCCACCTCTAAAAGAATGTTTAAGCTCCGCCTCCTAACGGCTCTCTTTTTACTTGCCCTGCTTATATAACACTATATACAATTATCTTATGATTATTTTGATAAATAGATTATGTAAAAAAGAAAAAAAAATGTTTCCATTTTGTTATAAAATATATAAATATATATATATATATAGAGAGAGAGAGAGAGGGACATTCAAATAAAAACCAATTTTTTGGAAAAAACCAAAAGAACCATTATCAACCAATTAATTTTTTTTCTTTTTATTTTTAGTTAATTCAAACATAAATTATGAAGAGGGGCAGTTATGTAATTTTAATAATTTATTTCTGAATTCTTGGTATTGGTGTTTAGTAACCGTTTTGGTGGATTTCAGTTTTTCATGCATATTTATCGGGTTTAAAATGCAACCAAGAATTTGGTATTATAATTATTATAATTATTATAATTTTAAAATAAATAAATGATATACCTACATTTTGAAAATAGTAATCAGATGGTTCAAAGTCTTCTTCATATACAAACTTTGTTAAAACTATCTCTTTAGTTATACATCACCAAAAGATTATTTACTGCACTGAGTTGCAGTATTTATTTATGATTATTATTACAATTCAATAAATGTGGTAAGGCACTCATGGTTAACGTATTGGTTAGTTGAAATACATGTTTTATAAAGTTTTTAATAGTCTTCATTGTTATTTGTGTGTTTCTTATCCAATAACATGTTTTCAGTTTTTTTTTTTGTGTAGAATGATGCATCGGCTAGTTGAAATTTATATTTGATAAAGTTACTTTGACGTTGTTACTCTAAGTATGAAGAAGTAGAAGTTTTATAAAGATGGTCTTTTTAAGTAAATGTGCACGTATGCACTTTGCTTGGGAATAAATGCGATGTCAACAAACTCGATGAATTGGTTGTATAATCCTGTTTTGAATATGTGAATTAATGAGATATAATATGAATTCTTATAACTTATATGGTATGAGGACATATATCAAGGTTTATACAGAAGGGCTTTCGATAAAAGTACTTAGTGGTTTTTCTCCTAATTTATGAGAAAAATTGAGAAATCCCCATCTAAGGAGGTACTTATTCTTCTATAGTTCATGCCGCTTATGTATTAAGGTTTCACATATGTATTTAACATTTTATTAGCAAATAAAAATTCATGTGTATTATTGGGATGTTGTTTGAGTTAGACTTATAAGGTGATCTATATATACATATAATAATTTTTTAAAATGCACATATGCATACAATAGTGTCAATAATTTTTAAAAATGCACATATGCATACAATAATGTTAACGATGCAGATATGCATCCACTAATTTATCAAAATATGTTATGTGTGTTTTTTTTTATAATAGTGCATGTATGCATTTATGGACATATGCATTTATGCATATATGTCTTTATGCACAAATATAATTTCTCATGCATCAAGTGAGTTTTATGTTATCAAGTGTCTTAGATATATTGGTTGTTACATGCAAATTACTATACATTTCATTTCAAAGGTCGGTGGATATATATAATTTTTTATTTATTATCAACTTTTAATATATGCCTGTTTTTTTGCTAATTAAATCATAACTTTCTTCTTGGTCAAGTGGTTTTTGATTCATTCCTTTAAACCCAAGACTTGAGTTCCAAATTTTGCATTGGCATCAAATTTTTTTCTTTTTTTTTTCATTCCTTAGAAACCCCTCTTAAGCTTCTTAAATTGACACTTTTTACCTCCAAATTTTTTTCTAAAACTTTGAAAAATATCACTTAAACCCTCTTGAATTTCTAAAGCATCAGTTTACGTTTTGTACATCTTTGCTTCAAAAACCTAATTTCTAAAGACTCGGGTTTATGTGTCAGTGAATTGGAGTTCATTTATGTTTTGACATAAATTTTGTTCGGATGTGAACTGAGTCAAATATAAAAAACTTTAATACTAATTTTTATGTACACTTTGAGTTGGTCTACTTTTTGACGTATATTTTATTTGAAAACGAGTGAAGTCAAATATAATATGTTTTTATTTGATGATATAAATTCGAGTAACATTACGTTTCAACAAAAATTAGTTTGGAAACGAGCCCGGTACGTCGTCGCCCCAATGCGCTGGTATATTTACTAGTTTCTACTAATATATATTATATTAGTTAAATTAAATTTTTAAAGAATCACGATAAATACAATATATTTGATTAAATACAAAATGGTTTATGAAACAATCCTTTTAGTTTAACATAAATAAAACATGAATGTTGGGGTAAATAGATATTATTAGTGCCTATCGTAATTTAATATTAAAATTACTAAAAATAATAAAATTTAGTGATGGTCAAGCTTTAAAAAATATTTCTTGAAATGTAAAATAAGACAAAATAGGAAGTTAAAGCTAAAATTGCCTCCACGGTTTAGTTGGAATTAAATGTATTGTAGAATACCATATTTACCCTTATGATGGACTATAAATAGTCCTTAAATTACAGAAAATTACAATCTTGCCACTTGTAACCACAACCCTTGATCTTGATAATCTATGGTTTAGATTAGTTCTTTTGGTTTTTAACAAAAAATTGATTTTCAATGGAATGTCTCCCTATATATATATATATATATATATATATATATATATATATATATATATATATATATATATATATACATATATATATATATATATATATATATATATATATATATATAGGGTTAGGATCATTACAGAACCACTTTTTATTTTCAGAACTACAGAACCATTGATTTACATAAATGTATATTAAGTCTGGTAATACTTGACCTGTCTTACATATGTGTATATCAGACATGAACAGTAAAATATAAAAAACAACTAAATATCACCAGGTTTAACTTACATCTATGTAAATCAATGGTTTATAATTTATATTTATGTAAAGCAATGGTTCTTTTGGTTCTGAAAATAAAAAATGGTTCTGTAATGATCCTGATATATATATATATATATATATATATATATATATATATATATATATATATATATATATATATATATATATATATAAATCAAATATAGGCATTGCTAGAATGGTAGGTACCGAAAGTCCGAAACTCGAAAAACTTACCCCTCATGGAGCCCATAAAACAAAAGCCTTTAATCTTTGGATAAGGTTAAATATGTCATTTGCGATAAGGATGACCTCCAATCCATCTTTTCAACAATGAAAAACAATTCACTTTCACCCACCGTACACCCCATGAAATTACCACTCTACCCTTTCCTCCCTTTTTGATATCTTTAACAAGAGGCCAAGCTGGCAAGGGTGAGTCATAAATGCGCCAAGTGGCAGGTGGGGATAGGGGGTTTACCGACGTTGTGAGGGGCGAATGGGAGGATGCCACGTGGATATTGCTGAGACTAGAGAATGACAACGTTGTCCCTGGTGGTAACACGCGTCGAATGTGATGTTGTTTGCGTGTATGGCGGTGTGGACGGTGTGACAAACACGTGCTGAGTGTGGCGGTGAAAGTGAAGTCGTACGTTCTCTTATAATTGTTTCAAAGTTTGAAAATGAGATAAAAGCTGCAGTGACGGTAGTTGCTCTGCAATGGTGCATATCCTGTTATCAATTGATATGGGTCCCTAGGGGACACCCAACCTTTTAAATTGATACACGTCTATACATCGCGTATGAGTTCATACACGATCTATACCCGGCGTATAGATATGGATCATTAATGCGTCATTAATGTCTGACATTTCACGTCACATTAGTCGACCTATACGGGTCGTATAGGTTCACACCCCACTTATAGGTGTGTGTCGTATATGACAAGTGGGTAGATCCTCACTGCTCCACCGACAGCTATACGCGGCGTATGGGCCCATACGCCGCGTATAGCTATCGGTGCAGCAGTCGGGTACCTATCCACTTGTCATATACGACACGGACTTATACGTGGCGTGTGGACCAATACGCCCCGTATAGGTCCATTTTCGTTATGTATATAAAGGGAGGCAACGCATTCGCTCGTCTAAAAAACTTAAAGGTTCGAAATCTTAAATTCATTCGTTCGTGATTGATTGTTCGATTTAAGATCGCAATAAATTTTGGTTATCTGGTTCAACATTTTCTTCTCGCAAATAATTTATTCGATAATATTATATATTCTTACTTCAGTAAGTATTTACATACATATTTACATATATCTGAATTACATACTTAAGAATCGTTTCAACTGACTCGGGTTCCATCGATGTTAGTCGATTACGGTTAAATTTAATAATTTTCAAGATTTTTGTCATAACTGACTAATACTGTGAAACCCGAGTTAGTTAAAATGATTATTAAGTAATTAAGACATTTATATGTACGTAAGTATGTATATAGATAAAGTAAGAATTATAAGTTTACTTAAAAATTATTTTAAATAAACAGTTGACCCACGTAACCCTATTTGAAGTATGAGTTAAACTGTTATATTTATATTCGTTTTCTTATGCTGATACGTCTTCCGATTCAGAGATTAAGGTTGACGTTGTTGACATTATTGTCGATCATCCTTGGCTTCAGTTTGTGTAACATCCTGTGTTTCTGCGTTAATTAAAAATTAAGGTCGTTTAATCTAGTAAGGACCATTGTTGTCATTTATGAAACTCATGGGTGAATTTTGCCTTTACTTATTTAGTTAATGGTTAATTAAATCAAGCCTAAAATGTTAAATAATTATAATAATAAAAATAGTAATAATAATAATAATAATAATAATAATAATAATAATAATAATAATAATAACAATAATAACCATAATAATAATGATAATAATAATAATAATAACAATAATAGCAATAATCATACTAGGTGTTAATCTTTGAAATAAATAATATGAGTTTGTTAACTTGAAATTAATAAGTTGCGCATAAAATAATAACATTTAAAACTTTAGGGTTCAAACTGTAAATTAGATTAAACTAAAAATTAAATTATGAGATCAAGTCAGCAAATACATAAACCTCAGGGACCAAATTGTAATTTAACCAAACTAAACCCCCACCCCCTTTTTCTTCTCCCCGCTTTTCCGGTGGCTTCGGCCGGAGCTCCGGCCGAGCTCCGGCGAGGCTTCAAACCATCGTTTTTAAATGCAATTTGACCCAATTAAACCACTCAACACCCTCGGCCCCATGCTTCGAACTCGAACCCCAACCCAATTCGAGTTTCCCGCTCGAACCGTGACTACCCACTGTGAACCTTCGAATCAATCTTGACCAAAAAATACAAATTGAATCAAATCAATCACGCCTAAAGATAATACGCGGTCGAATCAATTAATCAATCAATTAATTATGCAAATTAACAGACCGAATCTCTCAAATCTGGTAAACATGAACGCGGTTTCAAAATCAAACGGGTTATGCTCGAAACCATGAAATCCAGCTTATAAATTGGGGGGCTTTCGATTCATTTGGAAGTTCCTAAACCCTCCGAACCCTTAATTTCACAAGAAATCCCCTCGATCAAAAAGCCCCAACTCAAGAACACCCGAACCTAAATCGAACTCGAAATCCCTTCAATACCACATCAATCAGGTAATTAAGACCTGCTTCCTACTCGGTTCCGTTCAAGGATCAAAAGCCCTATGATGATTTAGGTGATTAACACGTAATCGAGGGTTGATTTGGGTTTGAACGAAACTAGGGTTCATCGGATTGGGGGAAACCGGGGCGACTCGGTTTAAATTCAAAACAAACCAAAGTGAACCAGGGCCACGGCTCTGGTTCACTGGTTCCTGCGCCCCATGTTGGATGGGAGAAGTTGGATGGGAGGTCCTGGGTTCGACCCCGGGCAGCCCCCTCCCCATTTCTTTTCTTTTATGATTTTTCTTTCTTTTCTTCTTTTCTTTTAATTAGTTAACCTTTTTAAATTCTGAAAAAATTTTAAAATTATTTTATAAAATGTAGAATTTATTTAAACTTTTGTTTAATTGTTTTGAGATTAAATTAAATTTTTATAAAATACTTTTGTATTTGTAAATACATTGTCGTAGTTCTAAAAATACAAAAGAAATATGTAAACATAATACTTGTATATAAATATATATTTTCAAACAATTAGATTGTTTAGTTACTTATACCTACATATATATATAATTCAGTTTAATAGTTAAATCACTTATCGTAATTATTATATACAATCTTTATAAATCGGTTTAACGTACAATTAAATCAAGTTTTCTTATTTATATTATTCTTTCTCATTCACGCAAACAATTAAATATCTCACGTATAAAAATCCATTCGTTCCATTAACCCGATCGCATTATTAACAAATAAAAAATACGAATAATTATTGAATCCTATTAGAATCTACAACCCTAAAACATAATAATTAATTATCAAACCTATTATAACGCGCTACCTTATTTTATTTAGGTGCCTGATCGATGTCGAAGTATCAATCAAATAAGATATAAAATGTGTGTTCCTATTCACCTTAACTAGTTAGGGTAAGTAGGGTTGTCGAACCTCGTGGAATTAGTGGTCGGTGTGTCGTACTTTGATTTGTAAGAAAATCGATTAACTAATGAATTACTAACTATTGCCTCTTGGCTGTGAAAAGTAAATTTTAGAATGATTAGCAACTTAATTGAGAAAACAAATTGCAATTACTGAAATTGATTAGAAGATAATTATGAAAAAGGGTAATCCACCCCGGGATTCAAGTTCGGTTCTCGGTAGTCGCCTAGTTCAACTTGGTGGGAAATCCTTAACGGGGATTCTATAAGTGTAATGATTAAGTGGCAAAGCTAACCAAGACTTAACGGGTCTTAGTACACCATGTCAATTGAATTAACAATCAAAACCTTGTAATCATATAACTCGCGCATAGCCATATAAAATTCAAATCAAGATTTACTAAAACAATTGTTTAAACAATCAAGACACAAGTTAAACTCAATAAAAAACTTAAGGGGTTCTAAAGTTTAATCCCAACACAATTTGAACATAAACAAAAACCTAAGAATACAAACCCTAGCACCCGAGGTAGATCACGTGAAGTTTAGCCTTGCATCTTCATGAATTCAACAACGAGATTTGATTGGAACATGATTGAATAAATCGAAAGGAGTTAGAGAAGTCCAAGAAACCTCAAGAATCACCAAAGTTCGTCCCCTTCTGCCTCTGCTACCGATTAGGGTTTTTAGAATTGATAACCCTCCTTAATATGGTCAAAATCCGGAGAATTACGTCAAATCTGACCATACGACGTAAGTTACGTCCTTAGGGACGTAAATTACGTCCTCCCTCATGATATACGTGGTTAGCCTCTGTCTTATGTCCCAAAAATTGTCATTTTTAGAAAGGACGTAGCTTACTTCCTTTAGGACGTAAGTTACGTCGTATGCTCATTTTGCACCAATTTCTTCATCTCTTTTCATCTATATATCATCCAATCTTCGTGCACCCATTGAATACATCATTTAAGCTTCCCACACCTACAATTCAAACCTAACACAAAGTGATTACGCTCGATATAAAAATCACGTTAAACGCATACATTTAAACACCTAAAACATATACAAAACATGAACGCATCAGTGCCTCGTGACGTTGTGTTGGAAATCATATTCGCGATTATTATTATTCCATCTACAAGTCCCCTATTATTTAAACAAGTGAGTTCTTGTGCCCCGCTTTACGTTTATTTCACACCTTTCGGGGTGAAACATGTTGCTTATACAAACTTACACATACACGCTTTGATACTTATTACATACGTGCAATTCTTTACATAGTCGTGGTTGTTTGAATATGTTAAGTATTATATGAGATGTGACATACGTGTGCAATCATTAACTATTGCTAGCCTGGCGAAGTCTTAGATCTTTGGGCCTGACAAGCCTATTTGGTGTTAAAGCCGAGGGATCGCCGGCTCCTAGGAGTCGTATGCTTGTGCACTAGGGAACCAAATACACTTAGCTAATCATGCTTATTCATATTATTCAGTCGAGGTTTGATTGTAACTTTGCATGTTCTATATACTAACTATCTTGTGACCATTGACTAGAATTGCCACATTTTTGTATACTTATTGTATATAAAACCATGAGAACTCACCAACTCGTTAGTTGACTTTATTTTCAACATGTTTCAGGTAATGTGCAAGCTTAGCGATGATTGAAGAAATGCTTAAACCTAGAACATGGACCTAGGCTTAATAAGAACAATTGGATTTCCTATTTTCGTTTGATTTATTTTGAGACTTTGATGTATGTGGTCTTTGAAACAAATGATTAATGACATTTTACATTATAATATAGCATTATGTGGTTGTGAACAATCTTAACCCTCACACTTCGACGTTTCCGCCGTCAAGGTTGGGGTGTGACAGATTGGTATCAGAGCCCATAACTATAGGGATTTAGGTTATTAGAAATGGTGACCTAGACTATAGTTTATGCATGATCCTTATAGAATAGTATTCTTATGAATACATACTTATTGTTTGTATGCTGCCTAACGCTATGCCTTATTATGTGCAATGTGATGCCTTAGCATAGGTGCCTTTCTGCATGATTACATATTGTTACCCGTCTCCCCTGGACTTATCTTAAACATTGATTCTCCCCGACAATTGCTACTTCTTAAATCCATCCTCGTCACTGAGTAGGACTTATTGATAGAAATTCCTTGGACTTTATGTCTAATCTTGTAATTATCCCATCAAGATTTTTGATTTCATGAACCAAAGAACTAGTGTGGTACATAGACACCTGTATTCTGGTTTTCCTGGTAAAGGCCCTCGGGCTAAGGTAAGCATTTCGCATAAATCCTACGGGACCAGTCATGCTTACCTGGGGATTTCCGGGATGAGTGATAAACTATGACCAACATACACAAGTTTCTGAGGCGAATGGGTCAATTCATCTTGACGTGTCAACGTTTTCAAATGGTGATGCATCACCAAATGGAATCATTCTATATAATTCATGATTCTTACCTTAACTGCCCATCCTTATTATCCTTTTAACCGATCCTAACACAATTTGTATTTTTCCAGCATGTCTCGTTACCACGGAAACCGAGGAAGATCCGGCCGTAAGCTTGCCGCCATGATTGCCCGGCAAATGGCTGCGGTCATCCCGACTATGGTGGTTGAACTCAGCAGCTCCATGATCGCAAACGTCACGAACAATAGCAACGGCCAAGGGGAAAATAGGGCAAACCAAGGCCGTAACAACCAGTTTGCACCTTCAAGCATTTTAGTTCCTGCAAGCCTCCCAGTTATAGTGGCAAGGAAGGTGCCACCGGTCTATTAGAATGGTTTGAGGGGATGGAGAACACCTTCGTCAACTGTGAGTGCCCCGAAGCACTCAAAGTGAGGTATGCCACCAGTATGCTGCAGCAAAGGGCCTTAACGTGGTGGAACAGTGAAAAGAGAAACCGAGGCCCCGACACAATCTTGGCCTTAACTAGGGAGGAATTCAAAAACATAGCCATCGCCAAGTTTTGTCCGAGAAGTGAAATCTAGAAACTAGAGGAGGAATTCTGGAACCTGAAACAGGATGGCGGGAACCACCTGGCGTATTCTACCCGTCATCACGAGCTAAGTATACTGCTGCCACACATGGTGGATACTGTTTCCCGTAATGTGGAAAATTTTATTAAGGGTGTGCCGCCTCAGATTCAGGATGCCGTTATGGGTAGCCGACCCGCAACTCTGGAAGAAGCCATCACCATCACTGCACAGTTGACGGAGAACCACATCCGAGCAGGCACTATGTCTGCAAAGGGTGCCAAGAAAACCGAGAAGACGATCCCGAGGAGGTCAAGGAGGTTAAGTCTGATAACAAGAAGAGGAAGTTTGTACCGGCACGGAACTACGCCGTGGCCGCATCTAAGCCACCCCAAAGACAGTGTGTTCCCGGGACTGCGCCGGCCGCACAAGTACCCGTGGCAAGGGCTTATGCAGGCCCTCTACCTATGTGCAACACATGTAGGTACCATCATCCGTGAAATCTTCCATGTCGCATCTGCACACTATGCGGCAAGTACGGGCATCTTGTGGCAACCTGCCGCCGAGCAATGGGAAACGCGGTAACGGAACCAAACCGAGCTTTCTATAATTGTGGAGAAACGGGTCACTACCGCCCCCAATGCCCTCGTCTTGTGGGCAATGTTCCACAAGCTCGTGGACGTGCCTTCAACATCAACGCGAACCAAGCTCAAACGAACAATGAGGTGGTGAACGGTACACAAAAATTTCAACCCTATCTCCATAGAATTTCCCTTAAAATCCCTTGCTTATGTCCTTAAGTGCCTTTAAAACCTATACAGGTATGTTTCTTATTAATGACACCTATGCATACGTATTATTTGATTCGGGCGCCGATAGAAGTTTTGTTTCCTTAGAATTCGAGCCGACACTTTCTAAACCTCGCTCAAATCTTGAGAGACCTCTCACCGTCGAAGTTGCTGATGGAGAACCCATCACCGTCGACGTGGTTATCCGCGATTGTCTATTGTGTCACGATAACCATAAGTTTCTTATCGACCTCATTCCAATGAAGCTTGGAAGCTTTGACGTTATTATTGGCATGGATTGGTTATCCAAGAACCACGCTGAGATCATCTGCTCGAGAAGTGTATTCGCATGCCCTTACCCTCCGGTGACACGATGAAGGTGTGGTGAATGGTCTTCCAAAGGGCTCAAGCTTATGTCATGCACTAAGGCTCGGAAATACCTAAGTAAGAGTTATCCGGCATTCTTGGCCTATGTAGTCAACCCAAAGCCAAAGGGAAGGAACTCAAAGATGTTCCAGTTGTACGAGAATTCCCTGAGGTCTTTCCCGATGACCTTAGTGGGTTGCCTCCTGTACGTGAAGTTGAATTCAAAATCGACTTGATTCCGGGAGCAGGCCCCGCGGCTAAATCACCTTACCGACTCGCACCATCTGAAATGCAAGAACTCTCTAGCCAACTCCAGGAATTATCCGAGAAGGGGTTTATCCGCCCTAGTTCTTCTCCTTGGGGTGCACCTGTCTTATTTGTGAAGAAGAAAGATGGGTCATTCCGCATGTGTATCGATTACCGGGAGCTCAACAAGTTGACCATCAAGAACCGGTATCCTCTTCCTCGTATCGATGATCTCTTCGATCAACTTCAAGGAGCTGCAATCTTTTCAAAAATCGACTTGCGTCCGGGTTATCACCAACTGCGAGTCCACGATGATGATATCCCAAAGACTTCATTCCGCACTCGGTATGGGCATTACGAGTTCATGGTTATGCCTTTCGGCTTAACCAATGCTCCTGCGGTCTTCATGGATCTTATGAATCGGGTGTGCAAGCCATACCTAGACAAGTTTGTCATCGTTTTCATTGACGACATTCTTATTTATTCCAAGTCTCGCTCCGATCATGAACTTCATCTCTGTCAAATCCTCGATCTGTTGAAGAAGGAACAACTGTACGCGAAGTTCTCAAAATATGAGTTTTGGCTTGAAGAAGTACAATTCTTAGGGCACGTTATGAATAGTCAAGGAATTCACGTCGACCTTGCGAAGGTTGAAGCCGTGAAGAAAAGGAGTGCTCCCACAACTCCGACGGAAGTTCGATCGTTTCTTGGTCTAGCCGGGTATTACCGGCGATTTATTGCCAACTTCTCGAAAATCGCAAAGCCACTCACGTCCTTGACTCAGAAGAACAAGCCTTTCGAGTGGAAAGCCGAGCAAGAAGAGGCGTTTGAGACATTGAAGCACAAGTTATGCAATGCTCCTATTCTGACGCTACCGGATGGAAATGACGACTTCACGGTATACTGCGACGCGTCGATACAAGGCCTTGGTTGTGTTCTCATGCAACGGGGAAAGGTCATAGCATATGCCTCGAGACAATTGAAGGTTCACGAGGTAAATTATACGACGCACGATCTCGAGCTCGGAGCGGTGGTCTTTGCTTTGAAAATCTGGAGACACTATTTATACGGCACGCAATGTATAGTCTACACGGACCACAAGAGCCTCCAACACGTTTTCAATCAGAAGGACCTCAATATGAGGCAACGGCGTTGGGTGGAACTAATTAGCGACTACGATTGTGATATCCGATACCATCCCGGCAAGGCAAATGTTGTAGCCGATGCATTGAGTCGAAAGACGCATCAAAAGATGGTCTCCGTTCAAGAGACTCGCGACCGACGTCAATGGTTCGACGCATTGGTAGAGTTTGACACTGAAATCCGACTCGATGTCAACAATGCAACAGTACTACTACAAAATTTGAAGATCGATTGCTACATTGAGTCAAGTATTCGAGAAGCCCAGCAAGCGGTGCAAACCGAAGGGAGTATGAAGGAAGAGCTCGAGCCAAATCTCTTAGCCCAATTGGAAACAAGAGCCAATGGGTTAATGTATTTCGCAAACCGAATCTGGATTCCCAAACGCAATAACCTTCGGGCTTCTATCATGAATGAAGCACATCGGACTCGTTATTCTATCCACCCGGGCTCCGATAAGATGTACATGGACTTACGGAGTCAATATTGGTGGCCCGGAATGAAACGAGACATAGCAACCTACGTTGCTAAATGCCTTACATGCACGAAAGTTAAAGCGGAACACCAACGTCCAAGTGGTTTACTCGAACAACCCGAAATTCCTATGTGGAAATGGGAACATATATTGTAAGGCCCCGCTCACCGGGCACCTTACTGTTGGTCATCATCACACGTAAAACATACATCTATTACATGATCATAAAATACGCAGCGGAATTCATAAATTATATACATTCTCATTCATTCATAAAAGTCATTACATCATTGACTCGATTACAAAATGCAGCTTTCTCTACTTTGTTTCTCCTCATAGGATCATACAGCGACCTCTAGAGGAGATATTAAGTTCAAAAACATAAAAATTATATTTTTATACTAAAGAATATTCCTTAGGTAATTCCGTACATCGGAACCCTGACGGAATACTCTTGACACTCTCATGCAACATATTTCGTTGCATGTGCTACGCGCACGCTTCCAATGCGTGGCGAACTTATCAAAATCTAAAGGAGATTTCTTAAGTAATCTCGTTTATTCAGATCCTCAAGAAATCTCATAATGACATGCAACGTGATGTGTTGCGAATATTATGGACCCGCAACCCATGACGTTGCAGCATTATCAACTGGAGAATGCCATCCCAAAAGAGCTGAGTAGTCGCCTCGTGCCATCCTCAGCAACACTACCTGCGAACTGGAAAACACATAAAAGTCAGCGTTGCTGAGTGAGTTCTAGTTTTATGATAAAACATACTTTCATTCTCATTAACTGCTCTTTCATACATGTGATCACACATCATACGTACACGTAGATAATATTATTATTATCTCATCATTCATTACTTACTTTCATTCATGTACTCTTCATCATTCTCATTTACTTTCATACATACATACTTCACGTACTTTCGTACGTACTTTACTTTCATTCTTACATTCATTACTTACGTTCGAACATTCATTACATTCATTCATACTTTCTTTACTTTCGTTCGAACGTTCATTACATTCGGTGACATGTACAATACCCCACTTTCATCATACATACTACTGGTGCTGGACCTGTGGTGGTTAGCCACGAACGTTGTGCACAAAGCTGATCCAGTCACCTGGGGTAGATACATGCACCACTTATCTTTCACTTCACTACTAACATACGTTAGCCGAGTCTGTTGCAGCGCGCGACTGCTCACCTCAGTGACAATCTTATGATTGCCTGCTAACCGAGTCTCTTGCAACACGAAGTTGCTCACCTCATTATCAATCTCAATGATTGACCCAATGTACATCCTTCGGGGTAGCTAACCCGTACACCGTTGAGCTAACACCTGCCAGGGGTGTGCACCTCCTTCATTTGCTTGCAAGCCTTTCTTACTTTCTTTCATTAATGCATGCATTCATTCATCATGTTCCTTCTTTCATTATCTTTCACTTTACGTTTTTTAATACATTCGTTTCTTTCGTTCATTCATTCACGTAAAGTTATTAAAGATAAGACACATATACATAAGGAACATACATACTTACATATCATCAGTATTCACCATCTATCATGGCAACATCATACTAACATACATACATCATACATACACTTCTACATTCACTCACATCAGCCCTGTCCGGGCGACTGAACTACCACCAGTCACATGTCCTCCATGCGACTGGGTCATGCGATTGGGCTACTCATGCGAATGGGTACTTAAACGTGCGATTGAACTTCCTTCCGTACGACTAGACACTCTGCGACTGGGTTATATGCGACTAACTCTTAACCGTGCGACTGAACTACTCTGCGATTGAGCTTATGCGACCGAAATCCTCAGTCGCATCACCTACCGTGCGATTGAGATTCAATCGGGCGCCTGAGCCTCAGTCGGGCGATTGGACATCAACTTTCACTCATTCGGCCGAATGGCCCTTCAGTCGCATAACCCTAACTGGGCAGCGACTGGAGTTCTTCATGAACAGCAGTCGCGAAACCCCCGTCCCCACAGTCACCATAAACCCATTTTCAGCCCAATTCAACCCTCCCAAGCCTTAGGGATTCCTACTAGGACCTCTTACAAGCATATACTAGTCCTAATTCATACCATAAACACATTACTCAAGATTTACCCAAATGGGTCAAACTTTCACTATTTCAAAACTAGGGTTTTAATGTGTTTCCAGCCCCAAAATCGTTAGAAAACATGTAAATGAGGGGTCCTAGAACTCACATTGTCAGGTAGGAGTTGATGAGCTTCGAATTAGCTTGCTTCTCGACAATCGGGCAGCACTTTCCCCTCTTTCTTTCTCTTCTCGGCCTCTTTCTGCTCTCTCCCCGACTGAAAATGGGGAGGAGAATGGAGCTGCTCCCTTTATATACCCACTTCTCAGTCGCATCTGGTCCAGGGGCGACTGGACCTTCAGTCGCATGAACACTATGCGATTGGACCCTAATCGCACATGTTCCATGCGGCTCATACTCCATTCGGGCGGTTGAACTCCAATCGTGCGGTTGAGCTTCAATCGGCCGAATAGCCATGCGGTTGACCTCCAGTCGCATAAATCACAGGCGACTGAGGCTCAGTCGCATAGCCTACCAAAAAGTCAGACTTCCGGGTGTTACAAGTCCACCCCCCTTATTGTAGGTTTCGTCCCCGAAACCTGTTACTCTTCGAACAATCGTGGGTAATGCTGCCTCATTTCTTCTTCGGTTTCCCACGTCGACTCGGATCCCTTCCTGTGCCGCCACTGTACACGCACAAGGGGAACCACTTTATTCCTCAACCTCTTCTCTTTGCGATCGATAATCTCCACTGGTTGTTCTACATAATTGAGCTTTTCGTCTACTTCGATATCATCCAGTGAAACGACCATGTCTTCGTCCGCCAAACACTTCCTCAGATGAGACACGTGGAAAGTCGGGTGGATTCCACTTAGTTCATCTGGTAAATCTAACCTATAGGCCACCTCTCCTACTCGAGCAATGATTCGGAAAGGGCCTATATATCGCGGACTCAACTTACCCCGCTTCCGGAATCGAATGATCCCTTTCCAAGGTGAGACCTTCAACATAACACGATCTCCCACCTGGAACTCAATCGGTCTGCGTCGTTTGTCGGCATATGATTTCTGTCGGTCTTTGGCCGCTTTCATATACGCTTTAATTCTTTCAAGCTTTTCAGTCATAGCCTCTACCACTTCGACGCTTCCCAATTCTTTCTGACCAATTTCACCCCAACAGACGGGTGTCCTGCATCTTCTACCGTATAGCATCTCATAGGGTGGCATGCCGATACTGGCATGATAACTGTTGTTGTATGAGAACTCAGCTAACGGTAGATGGTCATCCCAACTTCCCCCGAAGTCAATAACACATGCCCGGAGCATGTCCTCTAAAGTCTGAATGGTCCTTTCTGACTGACCATCAGTTTGAGGATGATAAGCCGTGCTAATATGCAACCTCGTCCCATATAAATAGTGCCGCCAAATCTTCAACGCGAAAACCACAGCTGCTAGCTCCAGGTCATGAGTAGGGTAATTAACCTCATGAACTTTCAGCTGTCGGGATGCATAGGCTATCACCTTTCCTCTCTGCATTAATACACACCCCAACCCCGAGTAGGAGGCATCAGAATAAACCACCAAATCTTCACTCCCCTCGGGTAACGCCAATACTGGAGCTTGGGTCAATCTCGTCTTCAGTTCTTCAAACGCCTTTTCTTGAGCTTGACCCCATACAAATTTCATATCTTTCCGGGTCAACTTTGTCAGTGGAAAGGCAATTTTGGAAAAGTCTTGGATGAACCTTCGGTAGTAACCCGCCAAGCCCAAGAAACTACGGATCTCGGACGGCGTCTTCGGAGATTTCCATTGCATAACTGCTTCCACTTTCGCCGGATCGACCATAATCCCGTCCGGATTTACTACATGACCCAAGAATTGAACTTCACGCAACCAGAATGCGCACTTAGAGAATTTAGCATACAACTTCTCCCTTCTCAACGTCTCCAGAACTTCGCGAATGTGACCGGCATGCTCAGTCTCACTCTTTGAATAAATCAAGATGTCACCAATGAATACAATCACTGATTTATCCAACATCGGCCGGCACACCCTATTCATCAGGTCCATAAAAGCAGCTGGCGCGTTGGTCAGACCAAATGACATAACGAGGAACTCATAATGACCGTAGCGCGTACGAAAAGCTGTTTTAGGGATATCCTGCTCCTTCACCTTTAGTTGATGATAGCCTGATCGAAGGTCTATACGTGAAAACCAACTAGCACCCTGAAGTTGATCAAACAAGTCGTCGATCCTCGGCAAGGGGTATCTGTTCTTTACTGTCAGCTTATTCAACTCGCGGTAGTCGATGCACATCCTCATACTACCGTCCTTTTTCTTTACAAACAGGACCGGAGCACCCCAAGGTGAGATACTCGATCGAATAAACCCCTTATCCAACAGCTCTTGTAACTGCTCCATCAACTCTTTCATCTCTGTCGGGGCCAATCGGTATGGTGCTTTGGCAACAGGTTGGGCGCCTGGTACTAAATCAATCTGGAACTCGATCTCTCTGTCAGGTGGCAATCCCGATAAGTCTTCCGGGAACACGTCTGGGAACTCACACACAACCGGAACATCAGACAGTTGTGGTGCTGGCTTCTCTACATCTTTCACATAACATAAATAGGCGTTACATCCACGCCTCATACATTTCCCCGCCACTGCCATTGAGATCACTTTCGGAATCGTAGTAACCCGATCCCCATAAACTGTCACTGGACTACCGTCAGGCGCTGTCAAACTGATCATCTTCTTGCGACACACAATGTTCGCCTCGAAATCTGCCAACCAGTCCATTCGAAGCACCAAATCGAAACCACCTAATTGTCATCGCAAAGGGTTTAACTGGGAATTTGTGACCCTCCAGTTCTACATCGCAACCCTCAATTACCTCTGAAATTCTGGTGGTTTTACCTATAGCAGTCTCTACATCAAACGGTACACCCACACGTCTACTACTAACGGGCAATTTGGCACAAAGAGCAGCAGAAATAAAACTCCTACTGGCACCCGAATCAAATAATACAGAGGCTAAAGTTTGGTTCACCAGAAACGTACCGGACACTACATCAGGGTCCGTCCTCGCCTCTTCCTGCGTCATCGTGAATGCTCTGGCGCTCGCTTTTGACCCTTCACCCCCTGCCTTCTTCACGCCGGAACCCTCAGATCTCGGCTTCTTGCAGTCTTTATTCATATGACCACTTTCCCCACAGTTATAGCACCTCATCGCTTTACACTCTTTGGCCATATGTCCGGACTTTCCACACTTGAAACATACATTCAGCCCCCATCTGCACTCACCACCGTGCTCTCGCCCACACTTCCCACACTTTCTCGATCCTGCACTTGTCACGACCACACGGCGTTCATCAACCCGTGCCTTCTTACTACTTGTCGAAGTATCACCCCGACCAAACCTCTTTCCCTGCCACTTCCTCTCATCACTTCCCTTCTTACTGCCCTCAGATTTCACCATCGCAGCCCGTTCATCGTACAACCTCCCAGCTAAATCCACCGCCGACCTGAAAGTACTTGGTCGGGCGGAAATTAAATGCCAACGAATTTCGGCTGGCAACCCCTGAATATACCGGTTAATCTTGCGAGACACCGGCGTCACTTGCTCTGGCACCAACCGCGCCATGTCGTTGAACTTAGTCGTGTGTTGTTGGTGGGTCATCGTTCCCGCCTCCAACTGCAGGAACTCTCTCTTAACTCTGTCCATCTCTCGACGAGGACTGAACTCCTCGATCACCATTCTCTTCAACTCAGACCACTTCATTTTCCCAATGGCCCTGCTACCCTCGGCCTGGACAATATTGTCCCACCAGCACAATGCCGTCCCCGTAAACGAGTGGGTAGCAAACTTCAACTTTTTATCCTCCTGGCAGTCACTGATATCAAGGACCGCCTCCATCTCTCTCACCCATTGGTGAACATCAGCAGCCGTACCTGAACCATCAAAAGTCGGAGGCTTGCATCTCATAAATTTCCCGTAATCACAACCCCGGGCTGTCCCCCTAACCTGTTCTTCCTCCTCTTCCTCTTCGTTATCAGACAATACCGTTTCTGCCTCTGTCTGTTGCTGTCTACCGGAGGACCGTCTCCTCCCTCGTCTATCCTCCTCTCGTACTGCCTTTATCGCTTCGGTCATTACAGTCGGTAAGATCGTCTGCATAACCTGGTGCACTTCCTCAATCACTGCCTCTTTTACCGAGGCTCTCAACTTGGCGCTTTCGTCCGTCTCTTCCTGGTGAGGAATCTCGTTCTCCTCACGAACTACTTTCTCTTTCCTAGATCTTCCTCGCGTGATACGCGGCTCATCACCACGTCCACCATCACGGGAAGCATCAGATGATCTATCACCGACCATCCTCTATCATACTGAAAGATTAAAACACTAACACGGTCATTCAAGGAAATAGCTCAGTTTATGTTAAGTACAGTAAGTACCTAATTACAGTGGCCAGTTGTGATTAGCCACTTACTCTACTCTTCGTACCCCGAGCATCACCTATCCTGACTACATTAGTATCTCAGTCTAACAATACACATAACTCACATCACATGCGCACATAATAACCAGTTAATCTTTAAAGAAATACCTGATGGCACGCGACTACTCAGATGGCATTCTCATTCTCCCTGTCCCATTCTCAGTTTAAGTTTAGGTTTATTATGAAAATTTACCCATTTTACTTAAACTTTTGCTCTGATACCAACTTGTAAGGCCCCGCTCACCGGGCACCTTACTGTTGGTCATCATCACACGTAAAACATACATCTATTACATGATCATAAAATACGCAGCGGAATTCATAAATTATATACATTCTCATTCATTCATAAAAGTCATTACATCATTGACTCGATTACAAAATGCAGCTTTCTCTACTTTGTTTCTCCTCATAGGATCATACAGCGACCTCTAGAGGAGATATTAAGTTCAAAAACATAAAAATTATATTTTTATACTAAAGAATATTCCTTAGGTAATTCCGTACATCGGAACCCTGACGGAATACTCTTGACACTCTCATGCAACATATTTCGTTGCATGTGCTACGCGCACGCTTCCAATGCGTGGCGAACTTATCAAAATCTAAAGGAGATTTCTTGAGTAATCTCGTTTATTCAGATCCTCAAGAAATCTCATAATGACATGCAACGTGATGTGTTGCGAATATTATGGACCCGCAACCATGACGTTGCAGCATTATCAACTGGAGAATGCCATCCCAAAAGAGCTGAGTAGTCGCCTCGTGCCATCCTCAGCAACACTACCTGCGAACTGGAAAACACATAAAAGTCAGCGTTGCTGAGTGAGTTCTAGTTTTATGATAAAACATACTTTCATTCTCATTAACTGCTCTTTCATACATGTGATCACACATCATACGTACACGTAGATAATATTATTATTATCTCATCATTCATTACTTACTTTCATTCATGTACTCTTCATCATTCTCATTTACTTTCATACATACATACTTCACGTACTTTCGTACGTACTTTACTTTCATTCTTACATTCATTACTTACGTTCGAACATTCATTACATTCATTCATACTTTCTTTACTTTCGTTCGAACGTTCATTACATTCGGTGACATGTACAATACCCCACTTTCATCATACATACTACTGGTGCTGGACCTGTGGTGGTTAGCCACGAACGTTGTGCACAAAGCTGATCCAGTCACCTGGGGTAGATACATGCACCACTTATCTTTCACTTCACTACTAACATACGTTAGCCGAGTCTGTTGCAGCGCGCGACTGCTCACCTCAGTGACAATCTTATGATTGCCTGCTAACCGAGTCTCTTGCAACACGAAGTTGCTCACCTCATTATCAATCTCAATGATTGACCCAATGTACATCCTTCGGGGTAGCTAACCCGTACACCGTTGAGCTAACACCTGCCAGGGGTGTGCACCTCCTTCATTTGCTTGCAAGCCTTTCTTACTTTCTTTCATTAATGCATGCATTCATTCATCATGTTCCTTCTTTCATTATCTTTCACTTTACGTTTTTTAATACATTCGTTTCTTTCGTTCATTCATTCACGTAAAGTTATTAAAGATAAGACACATATACATAAGGAACATACATACTTACATATCATCAGTATTCACCATCTATCATGGCAACATCATACTAACATACATACATCATACATACACTTCTACATTCACTCACATCAGCCCTGTCCGGGCGACTGAACTACCACCAGTCGCATGTCCTCCATGCGACTGGGTCATGCGATTGGGCTACTCATGCGAATGGGTACTCAAACGTGCGATTGAACTTCCTTCCGTACGACTAGACACTCTGCGACTGGGTTATATGCGACTAACTCTTAACCGTGCGACTGAACTACTCTGCGATTGAGCTTATGCGACCGAAATCCTCAGTCGCATCACCTACCGTGCGATTGAGATTCAATCGGGCGCCTGAGCCTCAGTCGGGCGATTGGACATCAACTTTCACTCATTCGGCCGAATGGCCCTTCAGTCGCATAACCCTAACTGGGCAGCGACTGGAGTTCTTCATGAACAGCAGTCGCGAAACCCCCGTCCCCACAGTCACCATAAACCCATTTTCAGCCCAATTCAACCCTCCCAAGCCTTAGGGATTCCTACTAGGACCTCTTACAAGCATATACTAGTCCTAATTCATACCATAAACACATTACTCAAGATTTACCCAAATGGGTCAAACTTTCACTATTTCAAAACTAGGGTTTTAATGTGTTTCCAGCCCCAAAATCGTTAGAAAACATGTAAATGAGGGGTCCTAGAACTCACATTGTCAGGTAGGAGTTGATGAGCTTCGAATTAGCTTGCTTCTCGACAATCGGGCAGCACTTTCCCCTCTTTCTTTCTCTTCTCGGTCTCTTTCTGCTCTCTCCCCGACTGAAAATGGGGAGGAGAATGGAGCTGCTCCCTTTATATACCCACTTCTCAGTCGCATCTGGTCCAGGGGCGACTGGACCTTCAGTCGCATGAACACTATGCGATTGGACCCTAATCGCACATGTTCCATGCGGCTCATACTCCATTCGGGCGGTTGAACTCCAATCGTGCGGTTGAGCTTCAATCGGCCGAATAGCCATGCGGTTGACCTCCAGTCGCATAAATCACAGGCGACTGAGGCTCAGTCGCATAGCCTACCAAAAAGTCAGACTTCCGGGTGTTACATATATCCATGGACTTCATAACCAAGCTGCCTCGGACATCTCGCGGGCACGATAGCATATGGGTAATCGTCGACCGATTGACCAAGTCGGCACATTTCATACCCATACGCGACACGTATAAGACATCAAGGTTGGCCCGGATTTACATTGACGAGATCGTAAGCCGTCATGGTGTGCCTCTTCACATTATATCCGACCGAGATGCTCGATTCACTTCTCACTTCTGGTCTACTATGCAAGAACTTCTGGGTACGCAATTGGATTTAAGCACGGCTTACCATCCCAAACCGATGGCCAAACCGAGCGGACGATCCAAACCCTGGAAGACCTGTTACGTCTCTGTGTCCTTGATTTTGGTGGCGACTGGGATACACATCTACCGCTTACAGAATTCTCCTACAACAACAGTTACCATTCGAGTATCCAAATGGCACCGTTTGAAGCACTTTACGGTCGTAAGTGTCGTTCCCCGATTTGCTAGACCGACATTGGCGAAAATCTTATCACCGGCCCCGAACTCATACAAGAGACGACCGATAAAGTCGCTATCATCCGCAAGAACCTGGAAGTGGCCAGGAGTCGACAGAAGAGCTACGCTGATAAACGTCGCAAGCCATTGGAATTCCAAGTTGGGGAGATGGTCCTTCTCAAGGTCTCACCGTGGAAGGGTGTGGTCCGCTTTGGAAGGAAAGGCAAGTTAGCTCCGAGGTTTGTAGGGCCTTTCAAAGTACTGAAAAGAATCAGGAAAGTGGCCTACAAACTAGAACTACCCTCCGACCATAGTGGAATTGACCCGGTCTTCCACGTCTCGAATCTGTGGAAGTGTTTGGCCGACGATAACTTGTATGTGCCATTGGAAGACATTCAGATCGACGAGTCACTACACTTCGTTGAGAAACCCGTCGAAATCATGGATCACATTATGAAGAAGACTAGGACCTCTACGACCCCAATCGTAAAGGTACGATGGGAGAACAAACGGAGAGCAGAATTCACCTGGGAGCGTGAAGATCATATGAAGAAGACGTACCCTTCCTTATTCTTGTAACCCCTTTTTGTTTTCTTAATTTCAGGACGAAATTCTTTTAAGTTGGGGAGACTGTAACATCCTGTGTTTCTGCGTTAATTAAAAATTAAGGTCGTTTAATCTAGTAAGGACCATTGTTGTCATTTATGAAACTCATGGGTGAATTTTGCCATTACTTATTTAGTTAATGGTTAATTAAATCAAGCCTAAAATGTTAAATAATTATAATAATAAAAATAGTAATAAAAATAAAAATAATAATAATAATAATAACAATAATAACCATAATAATAATGATAATAATAATAATAATAACAATAATAACAATAATCATATTAGGTGTTAATCTTTGAAATAAATAATATGAGTTTGTTAACTTGAAATTAATAAGTTACGCATAAAATAATAACATTTTAAAACTTCAGGGTTCAAACTGTAAATTAGATTAAACTAAAAATTAAATTATGAGATCAAGTCAGCAAATACATAAACCTCAGGGACCAAATTGTAATTTAACCAAACTAAACCCCCACCCCCTTTTTCTTCTCCCCGTTTTTCCGGTGGCTTCGGCCGGAGCTCCGGCCGAGCTCCGGCGAGGCTTCAAACCATCGTTTTTAAATGCAATTTGACCCAATTAAACCGCTCAACGCCCTCGGCCCCATGTTTCGAACTCGAACCCCAACCCAATTCGAGTTTCCCGCTCGAACCGTGACTACCCACTGTGAACCTTCGAATCAATCTTGACCAAAAAATACAAATTGAATCAAATCAATCACGCCTAAAGATAATACGTGGTCGAATCAATTAATCAATCAATTAATTACGCAAATTAACAGACCGAATCTCTCAAATCTGGTAAACATGAACGCGGTTTCAAAATCAAACGGGTTATGCTCGAAACCATGAAATCAAGCTTATAAATTGGGGGGCTTTCGATTCATTTTGAAGTTCCTAAACCCTCCGAACCCTTAATTTCACAAGAAATCCCCTCGATCAAAAAGCCCCAACTCAAGAACACCCGAACCTAAATCGAACTCGAAATCCCTTCAATACCACATCAATCAGGTAATTAAGACCTGCTTCCTACTCGGTTCCGTTCAAGGATCAAAAGCTCTATGATGATTTAGGTGATTAACACCGAATCGAGGGTTGATTTTGGGTTTGAACGAAACTAGGGTTCATCGGATTGGGGGAAACCGGGGCGACTCGGTTTAAATTCAAAACAAACCAAAGTGAACCAAGGCCACGACCCTGGTTCACTGGTTCCTGCGCCCCATGTTGGATGGGAGGTCCCGGGTTCGACCCCGGGCAGCCCCTGTCACACCCTCAAATTCCGGGTCTGGAATCTATCACAGAGGGGTGAGCAAACAGGATCGAACACAGTAGTTACACATGAGATGCAGTTATCTATATGACAAGTATTAGATAATCAATCCATTATTATTCAGAGCATTAGATATTATACGCAGCGGAAATAAATATATATATTGTTTCTTAACAATACTTCTAATCATGTCTTGTTAATAACCGATGTGTATCTGGAGCTCTTATATGATCCTACGTGCATGTCCATAAGCTCCTAATAGATACCTGAGAATACATGTAAATCAAGTGTCAACACAGGGTTGGTGAGTTCATAGGTAAGTAAAACATATTTGATAAATCATCCATATCATTCAAAGAAGGGTTTATTGTCAGAGTGTGAGTTTAATTTACTCACCGGTATATGAATAGCCTGTCGGAGCCCTTTTTAATAAGGTGAACCCGCTATCCCACATACCCACTATGTACAAGCCCAACAAATCCATCACATAAGATTTGCCCATGTATCATAGTTTAATTTTTCCCTTTTCCTTTTTATGTGTGTATTATGCCAGTTTTAATAATTCAAATCAGAGGGCGCGATTCCTCTCTTTACATTTATCCTCATATGGGTGGTAAGTGGAACTATAATGGCAAAACTTATATAGCGCAAAATCTGCCTTCTCACACCAGATATTGTCATCCCGAATGACAGCGAGATCTTTGTGCATCTGATAAGGACCACATGTCCAAACCTTTGTGGGGGTTAGTCACTCCCCGATAGTACTATCCAAAAGATCCCTGCCTTGTTTATAAGCCAGTTTACACAGAAGGATTTTTATAATAACCATATGTAATCATAAATGTGATCCAATTATTATTTAACATAATACACAAAATAATTTGTAATTTTAATTACAACATGTATTCCAGCCCCAAAATATTTAAATGATTAAAAAGGGGAATAGTTATGAACTCACCTCAGTCCTTATGTGTGGTGTTGACAAGCTAGTAAATTCCTGCTAAGGAATTATAATTCACATAAGCAAACAAATACAATTCCATTACCTAAATAAGTTAGATCTTGAACCTGGTGTTCAATTGATCTATGGTTCGGTTTTCTGGGATTTGTTATAAACATTAAATCATTTAATTATTTTTGTTAATAATTAATGATTTATATAACATTTAATTAGTTTAATAATGATTTTAACATATCATTATATTCTAATTAAATTGTAGACGTCATTTAAACATGTAAGTTTATATTTAATTTTTGTAAGATTTTATAAATATTTAAATTTATAAAATCTAATTGTATTTATATTATCAGGATTAATCCATCAATAATATGATGTCCATTAATAATTTGATGATTTAAATTATCATTAAAAATCCACTTTTATAAGGATTATAATTTATAACATATGTAATAATTATTTAAGTAAATGAATAAGGTTTTTAAAGAATTAAATTTCCACAATTATTATAATTTATCCATTAAAAATAATATGGTGTCTAATTAATGGATTAATACTTTAAATCATCATTTAAAGTCTATTTTTATAAAAATGGTTATTTATAATATTTTTAAATATTATTTTATAAATTTTATTTAAGGTATTTTTAATTAAATAATTTACAGAAAATTATTTAATGGTATTAAAAATAAAAGAAGCTTTTAAAAATTATTTTTATAATTTTTAACAATTTTTATTTATTTTTATATGGCCTAAAAAGGCTTTAAAAAAAATATGGGAGGGGGCCGGGTTCGAACCCGCGACCTCCTCCCCATAACCCCCGTGCACAACCAGTGAGCCAAAGGCTCTACATCGAACAGAACACGGGCACCCTTCCCTTTAAACACTTAAATCCAGTCTCCCCCAAATTTCACAAGAACCCTAGATCAATCCCGATCAAATTGAGCATTCAATCGGGTGTGTTAATACATGGAATCATGGGGCTTTTGTTCCCCATGATAAACCGAACAATTTGATGTAATTAATTTACCAGAAAGTTGTCGGATTGATGATGAACACTGGATGAACAAGCCGCGGTTTTTGTGGTGTTGATTTGGAAATCAAATGGTGATGTTAATCAAATTAACTTCACAGGTAGCTTCAAACGAGGTCAAAGATCGAACGCCCTCTGTCAATTTCATGAATTGATTCTCATAAGGCCGAGATCGATTTAGTTGCAGGTCGCGGGGAAGACAGAGATCAAATCGAGGTTTCTGTGTGTTAATTGGTGCAATTTAAAGCTTATACAGATTCGTAGTATTTATAGCATCGTGCACATGTGGTTAATTCGATTATAATTGAGTTTTTGAATGCGATTCAACTCTGTAAAGAGCCGACAGTGTTCACGTGGGTGTGTAGATCGCATTATCGTTTGATTCCCGAATTATTGTGGGGTTATGGTTCGAATCTTGATCTATAAACGGTCGGTATGAATTAATTGGGTTAAAAGCACTTATTTTGGCCGTTTGGTACTCGCCGGAGAGTTGGCCGGAGAAGGTGGCCGGAGGGGAAGGTCCGACGGCGGGGGTTGGGTTTTGCAATATTGCAAAATGGCCCCTGAGGTTTCAAACAATATTAATTCATGTTTAAACCTTTTTAAAATAAGTTTTACAAATTACAAAACAGCCCCTGTACTTTATTAAATCAATTTGATAAATTTTATAAATAATTATTATTAATAATAATATTTTCATTATTATTATTATTATCATTATTAACATTATTATTTTTAATAATATCATTATTATTATTATTATTATTATTATTATTATTTTTGTTATTATCATTATATATATATAAAATAAAAAAATATATATATATATAGAAACCACATAAATATTATTTGAATTAAGTCACAAATTTTTCGGGTTGTCACATTATCCCCCTGTTAAAGGAATTTTCGTCCCGAAAATTAAGATGTACTGGTAATATTCTTGAACACGTTCCACTTTCAAATGCCTCTGCCAATTATGAAGATTCTGCCCTTGGCTGTATCTTTCTTTTCCCCAGTGCAATCCCTGGCAACATGGCCCTTTTCTCCACATCTGAAACACGTAACTCCTCTCTCACCATCATTCTGCTGATGTCCTTGGTATTGAGTCTTGGTCCTACATTCAGGAGCAGTGTGCCCCCTCCTGTTGCATTTGTAACAGATGATTGCAGTACACTTGCCATGGTGACGTTTGCTACACTTCTGACATCTAGGCGGAATGCCCTGATTGTCATGTTGTTTTTCCTGGTTTTGCTTCTTGTTTGCACCTTGATTCTCACCTTCTTTAGAATCTTCAAATTTTCTCTTTCCTGAGCTTTCAGCAGTAGCACCCTTACCGTTGATCCTCAGTGGCAACTTCCCTTGAGCCACAGCCTCATTAGTTAGCTTATGAGCTATCCTAATGGCCTGTTGGATTGAAGTTGGGTTAGAGGAAGTGACCAAAGACTGGATGACGGGAGATAGTCCACGAATATAGCCTTCAATTCTTCTATGAGCAGGCTCCATCATATGTGGACACAAGGTTGCGTACTCATGATTTTCGGTGGTATACTTTTCAATTTCAGATCCCACCATTTTGTGGTTCCAGCACTCGGTATCAAACCTTTGTACTTCTTCCCTCAGGCAGAATTCCTCCATCATCAGTTGTTTGAATTCCTCCCAAGCCATAGCATTGGCTAGGGGGAGAGTAAGTCTTGAAACTTCAGTTTTCCAGAACGAGAGTGCAGCTCCACTCAAGGCTCCGGAGGCATATTTGGTCCTACTCTCATCGGGACATTCAGATATAGCGAAGATGGATTCATATTTTTCAAACCACCTTATGAGCCCAATGGCCCCTTCTGCCCCAGTGAAGATATCTGGTTTGCAGTCTAGGAACTTTTTATACGAATAGTGATGACCATTCTGAGCAGCCTGAATGGCTAGGGCTGCAGCAACACCTTGATTGACCAAGGCTTGTATTTCTTCAGGAGTCATCCCTGTTGGGACAGTTCTTCTAGCGCGTCCTCTACCTCTGCCTCTGCCCGCTGGTGCATCCATCTATCATGAAATTGTTTGGTGAGAATTCACACTTTGATATATTCAATAGATGCACTCTATATCAAATATTCAAAGTATGGACGATTACTGTAGGACAGATGTGAATTTAAGAAAACTGGTTTTTCGATTAAATTCATGAGTACTAAGGGAAACAAATCTCGCTTTAGGTTAGGACAAGCGTAACTTAGATTAACAAATGGAACACGTCAAGGTAATTTGATTCATATGTCTTAAAGGCTTGTATATTGACCACAGTAACTTCACGTGCTACAATAGCAGCAATCTTGCGACTAGAGTTTCTAGACCGTGAACGGATTTGACGAGAAGCCATTCTGAGAGATCATTAAGAATTTTCATGGAAATATGTTCTATGAGAACCGAGGCTTTCTTGCTCAACGTGTAGGAATGATGACTTATACGGACTACAATGTTACCACCCGACCAGATTCACCGGACTTAGCATGCACGACAAATTACAATTACGTGTGCACCCGTAATGGTAAGTTGTTTTGCATGATCACCCCGGTTCCTCCTATTGGGTTAACATATCTTGTCAAGTATAGTGGTCATTAATGATAGAAATATGTTCTATGAGAACCGAGGCTTTCTTGCTCAACGTGTAGGAATGATGACTTATACGGACTACAATGTTACCACCCGACCAGATTCACCGGACTTAGCATGCACGACAAATTACAATTACGTGTGCACCCGTAATGGTAAGTTGTTTTGCATGATCACCCCGGTTCCTCCTATTGGGTTAACATATCTTGTCAAGTATAGTGGTCATTAATGATAGAAGTACCAAATATGTATGTATTATATCGGGAAAACGAAATCAAGGACAAGAATTATTCAACACGACAATGAGATGTTCCGAGTGTATTCGTTTGATTCGTGAATCAAAGCGAGTACGTTGACTAATCAAAGTATTGAGTCAATCACAACTTTGTTGAAGACATGCGTACCTATAAGCAGATACTCATCCCAAGGGTTCCCAGGTAAGGTAAACAGGTCCATCGGTTGATTTGGATATATGCGAATACCTTGCCTAGACAGAACACCCCGAGATACAGGCATCACGCTCTTCCAGCATTACATGTTTCAAGTTGTAAGACACAGACTTTGACGATTTTGAAAACCATGAATAACAATCGAGTTTTGGAGTTTGAAATCACTTGAATTAGGCACACAATGCCTTAGAATATGTTTTAAGATTCGTGTGTGTATTGATAGGAATCAAGGTATAAGAGGAATCACATAAGGCATATAACTTCTTAATCTTAATCAATCTCTAACTAGGGAAATTTACTTTGTGCAACTATTGTGTGTGGCTATAGGCTAGATGCAATTCCTAACTCACTATAACCAATGGCTCTGATACCAATCTGTCACACCCTCAAATTCCGGGTCTGGAATCTATCACAGAGGGGTGAGCAAACAGGATCGAACACAGTAGTTACACATGAGATGCAGTTATCTATATGACAAGTATTAGATAATCAATCCATTATTATTCAGAGCATTAGATATTATACGCAACGGAAATAAATATATATATTGTTTCTTAACAATACTTCTAATCATGTCTTGTTAATAACCGATGTGTATCTGGAGCTCTTATATGATTCTACGTGCATGTCCATAAGCTCCTAATAGATACCTGAGAATACATGTAAATCAAGTGTCAACACAGGGTTGGTGAGTTCATAGGTAAGTAAAACATATTTGATAAATCATCCATTATCATTCAAAGAAGGGTTTATTGTCAGAGTGTGAGTTTAATTTACTCACCGGTATATGAATAGCCTGTCGGAGCCCTTTTTAATAAGGTGAACCCGCTATCCCACATACCCACTATGTACAAGCCCAACAAATCCATCACATAAGATTTGCCCATGTATCATAGTTTAATTTTTCCCTTTTCCTTTTTATGTGTGTATTATGCCAGTTTTAATAATTCAAATCAGAGGGCGCGATTCCTCTCTTTACATTTATCCTCATATGGGTGGTAAGTGGAACTATAATGGCAAAACTTATATAGCGCAAAATCTGCCTTCTCACACCAGATATTGTCATCCCGAATGACAGCGAGATCTTTGTGCATCTGATAAGGACCACATGTCCAAACCATTGTGGGGGTTAGTCACTCCCCGATAGTACTATCCAAAAGATCCCTGCCTTGTTTATAGCCTAGTTTACACAGAAGGATTTTCATAATAACCATATGTAATCATAAATGTGATCCAATTATTATTTAACATAATACACAAAATAATTTGTAATTTTAATTACAACATGTATTCCAGCCCCAAAATATTTAAATGATTAAAAAGGGGAATAGTTATGAACTCACCTCAGTCCTTGTGTGTGGTGTTGACAAGCTAGTAAATTCCTGCTAAGGAATTATAATTCACATAAGCAAACAAATACAATTCCATTACCTAAATAAGTTAGATCTTGAACCTGGTGTTCAATTGATCTATGGTTCGGTTTTCTGGGATTTGTTATAAACATTAAATCATTTAATTATTTTTGTTAATAATTAATGATTTATATAACATTTAATTAGTTTAATAATGATTTTAACATATCATTATATTCTAATTAAATTGTAGACGTCATTTAAACACGTAAGTTTATATTTAATTTTTGTAAGATTTTATAAATATTTAAATTTATAAAATCTAATTGTATTTATATTATCAGGATTAATCCATCAATAATATGATGTCCATTAATAATTTGATGATTTAAATTATCAATAAAAATCCACTTTTATAAGGATTATAATTTATAACATATGTAATAATTATTTAAGTAAATGAATAAGGTTTTTAAAGAATTAAATTTCCACAATTATTATAATTTATCCATTAAAAATAATATGGTGTCCAATTAATGGATTAATACTTTAAATCATCATTTAAAGTCTATTTTTATAAAAATGGTTATTTATAATATTTTTAAATATTATTTTATAAATTTTATTTAAGGTATTTTTAATTAAATAATTTACAGAAAATTATTTAATGGTATTAAAAATAAAAGAAGCTTTTAAAAATTATTTTTATAATTTTTAACAAATTTTATTTATTTTTATATGGCCTAAAAAGGCTTTAAAAAAAATATGGGAGGGGGCCGAGTTCGAACCCGCGACCTCCTCCCCATAGCCCCCGTGCACAACCAGTGAGCCAAAGGTTCTACATCGAACAGAACACGGGCACCCTTCCCTTTAAACACTTAAATCCAGTCTCCCCCAAATTTCACAAGAACCCTAGATCAATCCCGATCAAATTGAGCATTCAATCGGCTGTGTTAATACATGGAATCATGGGGCTTTTGTTCCCCATGATAAACCGAACAATTTGATGTAATTAATTTACCAGAAAGTTGTCGGATTGATGATGAACACTGGATGAACAAGCCGCGGTTTTTGTGGTGTTGATTTGGAAATCAAATGGTGATGTTAATCAAATTAACTTCACAGGTAGCTTCAAACGAGGTCAAAGATCGAACGCCCTCTGTCAATTTCATGAATTGATTCTCATAAGGCCGAGATCGATTTAGTTGCAGGTCGCGGGGAAGACAGAGATCAAATTGAGGTTTTTGTGTGTTAATTGGTGCAATTTAAAGCTTATACAGATTCGTAGTATTTATAGCATCGTGCACATGTGGTTAATTCGATTATAATTGAGTTTTTGAATGCGATTCAACTCTGTAAAGAGCCGACAGTGTTTATGTGGGTGTGTAGATCGCATTATCGTTTGATTCCCGAATTATTGTGGGGTTATGGTTCGAATCTTGATCTATAAACGGTCGGTATGAATTAATTGGGTTAAAAGCACTTATTTTGGCCGTTTGGTACTCGCCGGAGAGTTGGCCGGAGAAGGTGGCCGGAGGGGAAGGTCCGACGGCGGGGGTTGGGTTTTGCAATATTGCAAAATGGCCCCTGAGGTTTCAAACAATATTAATTCATGTTTAAACCTTTTTAAAATAAGTTTTACAAATTACAAAACAGCCCCTGTACTTTATTAAATCAATTTAATAAATTTTATAAATAATTATTATTAATAATAATATTTTCATTATTATTATTATTATCATTATTAACATTATTATTTTTAATAATATCATTATTATTATTATTATTATTATTTTTGTGATTATCATTATATATATATAAAATAAAAAAAATATATATATATATAGAAACCACATAAATATTATTTGAATTAAGTCACAAATTTTTCGGGTTGTCACAGCCCCCTCCCCTTTTCTTTTCTTTTCTGATTTTTCTTTCTTTTCTTCTTTTCTTTTAATTATTTAACCTTTTTAAATTCTGAAAAATTTCTAAAATTATTTTATAAAATGCAGAATTTATTTAAACTTTTGTTTAATTGTTTGAGACTAAATTAAATTTTTATAAAATACTTTTGTATTTATAAATACATTGTCGTAGTTCTAAAAATACAAAAGAAATTCATGTAAACATTATACTTGTATATAAATATATATTTTCAAACAATTAGATTGTTTAGTTACTTATACCTACAAATATATATATAATTCAGTTTAATAGTTAAATCACTTATCGTAATTATTATATACAATCTTTATAAATCGGTTTAACGTACAATTAAATCAAGTTTTCTTATTTATATTATTCTTTCTCATTCGCGCAAACAATTAAATATCTCACGTATAAAAATACATTCGTTCCATTAACCCGATCGCATTATTAACAAATAATAAATACGAATAATTATTGAATCCTATTAGAATCTACAACCCTAAAACATAATAATTAATCATCAAACCTATTATAACGCGCTACCTTATTTTATTTAGGTGCCTTGTGACGTTGTGTTGGAAATCATATTCGCGATCATTATTATTCCATCTACAAGTCCCCTATTATTTAAACAAGTGAGTTCTTATGCCCCGCTTTATGTTTATTTCACACCTTTCGGGGTGAAACATGTTGCTTATACAAACTTACACATACACGCTTTGATACTTATTACACACGTGCAATTCTTTACATAGTCGTGGTTGTTTGAATATGTTAAGTATTATATGAGATGTGATATACGTGTGCAATCATTAACTATTGCTAGCCTGGCGAAGTCTTAGATCTTTGGGCCTGACAAACCTATTTGGTGTTAAAGCCGAGGGATCGCCGGCTCCTAGGAGCCGTATGCTTGTGCACTAGGGAACCAAATACACTTAGCTAATCATGCTTATTCATATTATTCAGTCGAGGTTTGATTGTAACTATGCATGTTCTATATACTTACTATCTTGTGACTATTGACTAGAATTGCCACATTTTTGTATACTTATTGTATATAAAACCATGAGAACTCACCAACTCGTTAGTTGACTTTATTTTCAACATGTTTCAGGTAATGTGCAAGCTTAACGATGATTGAAGAAATGCTTAAACCTAGAACATGGACCTAGGCTTAATAAGAACAATTGGATTTCCTGTTTTCATTTGATTTATTTTGAGACTTTGATGTATGTGGTGTTTGAAACAAATGATTAATGGCATTTTACATTATAATATAGCGTTATGTGGTTGTGAACAATCTTAACCCTCACACTTCGACGTTTCCACCGTCAAGGTTGGGGTGTGACAGTTTGAGCCCGGTTCCATTGAGCACGCTAAGTGCTCAAAATTCATACATATGAAGATCGATCATCAAAAGACCGTCGATTGGGAGGTGATGATCGAGCTCGAAGAGCGCGATAGACTTGTTGCTATTATCAGAGACGATACGTCATGGAGTCGTTTATTTGAGATCGTGTTTTTACCTTCTTGCCGTGAGCTGACAGTGGAGTTTTTATCCGCCTTTACTTATATTCGTCCTAATGAGATGGAGGAGGACGATCAACTTTCCAATATTTCGTTTATGCTATGTGGACATTCACATCAGATGTCCATTGAGCAGTTTACCGTTATATCGGGACTTTATTTTGAGCCGGATACTGTTACCCCTCTATTCACCGAGGGTATTGCTGAGATGGAGGAGACTCGATTGATAGATTTGTCACCTCAGATTGCTGGAGGTCCGTTTCAGATGACTAAGGGCAGGGTCACTGGCATTAAAGATACTCTCATTTGTTACTTGCATCGCATGATCGTCACATCCATTACGTGATGTGGCAAGAGTCGGGAGTGGTGTACCATTCCCGACTTATTTTACTTATTGTTTGCTTACGGGAATCAGATATAACCTGGCGAGATTTTTGGTGGAGTATTTTGCTTCGTATTATCATCGCCAGGAGCGAGCACCGGTGTACGGCGGCGCGTATATCTCGGTGATTGCCCGAGCTTTAGGTTATCTTTCTCGGCATTTTGCTGAGATATCTCTACCGATCGAGCCGGTCAGATTAGATCGTCGTACGTCATTCGGCATGCGTATTATATGCCAGTTTCCGGGTGGCATACGATTTTCTCTTCTACCAGCACCTGTTCAGTAGCTCGACGTTGACGATCCACAGCACCAGCAAGAGCATATTCCGCATGATCAGTCACCACCCGATGAGCAGCCACATGATCAGCCACCGGTACATCTGCCTCCACCTCAACCACAGTTCACTCGACATATTTATAGAGATGTGAGGCTGTCTGCACATATGAAGACATTTATGCAGAACATTTCTACGAGTTTACGGCAGCAGAGTTGTCGGCTCGATCGAGTTGAGGATCTTATGGATTGGCACGTTCAGCTAGAGATTACGCGAGCACGTGCTGCTGCCATTGATCCTCCGAAGTTGCTACCGCCTCGACATTACCTAGACTCGCCATAGTTTTTATATTATTACTAGCATTGTAACTTTTATTTTGTTATGAATTTTAAAAATATTTATATTATCAATTGATGTTTATCTTATATGTTTATTATCAGTTTATGTTTATCTTATATGTTTTATTAGTTAATTAATATTTAAAATTATCGGTCAATAAGTTATAGAATATAACTTATACGCAAAATTTATACGCAAAGATCTTTAAAAAATAATATGTAAAAATAACACAAAAAATTAAACACAATAACCTATACGTCGTATATGGGTCCATACGCAGCGTATAGGTTGATTATGTTCTTCAGACAAGACAAGAAAAAAAAATTGTAACCCATACGCGGCGTATGGTCCCATACGCGACGTATAGCCCTGCGTCTGACAGACATGTCTGACATGAACTGTTAGGGAATGTTTGTATTACCTATATGCGGCGTATGGACCCATACGCCGCGTAAAGGGAATAAAAACATTACCCGTATACGCCGCATATCCTATACGCCGCGTATCCTATACGCCGCGTATCCTATACGCCGCGTATCCTATACGCCGCGTATCCTATACGCCGCGTATCCTATACGCCGCGTATCCTATACGCCGCGTATCCTATACGCCGCGTATCCTATACGCCGCGTATGGACCCATACGTGACGTATAAAATACCGGGGTGTTAATTTAAAATTTAGGAGTGTCTAAATAATCGGACTAATTGATATTGAATGCCCCAGTAATTTTGGATGTTGACTATATTTATTATTATTATTCTACCTTTGTTCATCCTTATCTAGTCTGCCCACTTTTAGTCAGAGTCGGTATCGTACATTGTAGTAATGAGTGTATTAATGGATAGAGTCAATTATAGAACCTTAAAATAGTATAAATAATAGAAATCTTGTTTTAAAATATCTTATGGTTTGAGAGTAATTGCAAACGTTGTTTAAAAAATGTAACTAGTCATCTTTTGCTAAATAGGGAAATAATGATCAAGCATTTAAAATAATTAAATATAGACATACTACAGATAGATGAGGCTTGGTTTAATGCAAAGTCGGATTAGTTAGAGTGGTGAAACTTCTCATTTATCATCCTTATGTTATAAAAAAACCAATAAAATACTCGTTCCATTCTATTTTCCAACGTCATACTCCATTCCATTTCTATAATTTTAGAGGAAAACAAACTCATTCCTCAAATATATAAGTTTACTATTTATCCCTCATATCTTTATTAACATATTTTATTAATAAAGTATTATTTAGTTAAGATGGTTAATGAGATGTAGGAGGTTTTAGAAAATATAAGTAAGTTTAAAAAATAATGATTTTTTTTGGTAAATTATAGGGATAAGGATGTAGAATGAGATATGAATGCTTTAAGATCAATGATTCTAGTTCCAACTATGAGGGGTTGACGTAAACTCATGTAAATTAGGTGGAGTAAAATAAGTCGAGTAATAATAGCCATCCAAATATAAAAACAAATTATAAGTCTTTCGAAGAGTAACTTTGCCAAATCGATATAAGTGTGCTCACACTCCATTCTCCATATTATTGTTAATGTATTCTCTATATTGTAAAGAATAGTTGTGAGTAATTGTAAATATATTAAAAGAGAAAATGTTACTATTTATCTGTGCATTTAGTAAAAGTTTGTTCATCTTTAGAGTTTTTTAATGTTTTTTAAAAGTGTCTGTGAGTAAATGAGAGAAAAATATAATAATTTATACTATATAGTATAAGAAGGTTTTATTGACACGTATCAACTTCTAGTGACGTCTACATTTTTGTTTCCCGCATCTCTCTGTTGTTAAATAAAAATTATTACAAATAAGTAAACTAAATAATTAAATATGTAAAATATAAATCTTCATTCTAATAAATTATCAAAAAATATTAAATTATAAAATTTTAATTATATCTTTACTTCAATTCCTGATTTTATTTTATGTCATTTATAATTATTTTTAAATTTTCATTATTTATTATTTTATTAATGGCTAATGACGTATAGCATTCAAAGTATAGATAAAGCATATTGATTTTAATATGTTTACTCTTTTAACCAATAGAATACATTGGTTTCAAACCTAGTAAATATATAAAAAGAATAATTTAATTAAAAAAGATAGATAGATTACACATTTGATCTCTGGACTTTGAAAATTACAAAGTTAGTATTTTAATACCATAGGGACCATCTATGCAATTTCTCTTATAGTTATTTGAGCTATTTTGGTTTTGATGATTTTAATAACATAGGCACGTCACAATGGTAATTGATATCTATATATGCTTTGGTGATTCGTCATTACATCATTATAATATTATTACTGAATATACGTGTTTTATAGGACATGTATATCAATTAAAATAAATGTTAAAAGTAAAACTCTTATCAATTAAAACAGATATGTTAAAAGTAAAAACTCTTATTAAATAAGTAGCAAATATGAAAGAAATATTGAGAGAGAAACAAGAATACACTATGATTTTTTATATGATGTCTTAAAATTAAAAAAATGACTAATTTGTCCCAAGATTTTCTTTTATATAGTACTAAAAATATTTACATTTTAACACGCAACATTTTTTTATTGTAGTTAACTTTTACATTATATTTTTTTATAAAATTCTAAATATATCATTATAACGTATTTATCCTTATGTAAGTTTTAATATGACTTCTTATTATTTAGGAGAGATTGTTACTAGACTTGTTTGTGGGTGGAGAAGGTGGGTAGCGATATTGTTCAAAGAAATCAAATCTCACAATAACCTTGATGACATAATCAAGCCTTCTTATACATGTTTTAAACACTAGGTTAGGATCCCTATATATAACACGGGTTGATTAAATGTAAGACTGTACTTTTAGTAATAAAGACTATCATATTGCATGTTTATGAAATATTAAATAGTTTTTAATACATATTCTATAAGAATTATATAGTTATATAAAAGGCATAAAAGAGATGTTTAATGTATAAAAATATATTATAAACAAATGTATCCTTGTTTAAAATATAAACCACTTCACAATAATAATTATAAAAATCAGGAGAAAGACATAAAACAAAACTTATAAAAATAATTCAAGAAATTATATAATTAATAAAAGAGTGCGAGAAAAAAACGTTAAAGATACATACAAGAGTGATTTGTGACACTAAAATTTTTTATTTATTAGAATAGAAATATGATATTTTATGTGATGTGCTTATTGATGAAACTATCACAACTAGACTACAATGATTAAATTTATCATATATTTTGATATTCATAGAATTAATGATCGTCTTAAAAAGGGTCATATCATCATTATATTGTAATATGATAACTATGATAAAAGAAATATTTTTAGAATCAGATCGGACGACAAACCGATCGTATCGGATTTAAGAACCGGATGATCTCATAATTATATATTTGTATATTAGATATTTAGTTATATATAATTCAATATAAATATTTTGATATATGTAATTTATAGTTATATATAAAAACTCAATAATAATGTTATGTCCAACACTTAATTCATAGTTTGAATCAGCCGTTAAACTCATTAAAATCCAAAAAACTAATGAAAAAATTAAAAGTTTGAAAAAATCCGGTCCGACCTAGTTTCCGGTTCCCGGTCCGACCACCAAACCGGTTCCTTGAAAACAAAATGATTTAGGGTGGATCGGACGCGTTCAACCTCCGAATCCTGATCCGACCGGCTGGTCCGATCCGAATTTAAAACAGTGGATAAAAGCAGGAGTGTATGAAAGTTGGTAAAAAAAGTTTAGATCATCATCTGTCTTGTGACCAACCTGGCTCCCTTGTGGCAAAAAAGGCTTGGATGACACAAGTTATCGAGGAAGATGTTTTCTACTACGGACGAAGATGAGAGGTTGAGAGATGGATCATGAGGGAAAGGCAAAAGACGGTTCGTAGCGTTGCGAATGCTTTTATGTAATTTATATTATACTAATTTACAAGTTTTCTACACATAATAGTGTTGTACATTATGCTTAGGGTGTTTTTTTTTTTAAAATGTTTTTTTACTTTTAACCCCAAGCTTTTTATATTTTGCAATTTTTAACAAAAAACTTTTCGTCTTTTACAATTTAACTTCATAACTTTAAATTCAACTTTAGTTCCATGTACCTTTGACTTTTCATATATTTTATTCTACGTTTTGTTTTAAGTTTTGCCAAGTGTACTACAATATTTTTACGTTTTGCTTTACGTTTTGTTTTAAATTTTACGAGTAAACACGACGCAACGTGCGTGCATGTGGTTTGACTTTTTACGTATATTTTTTACTGTTTGACAGGTTTGTTGCAACATGCAGTGCCTATATCGACTTAGTTATACTTTTCTGTATTTTACTTTTTTGTCTAATTTTTCAGCATTATCACACCGCAACTTCAGTGTTGATGGTCGTTAATGGTGGTATGATAATATTAATGCTATTTGATGTGGTTTCACGCTATCGCTGCAACGCGAGATGATTAATTCTAGTCGGTAAGAGTATTTAAGGTAAACAGTGACATGTACCTATGAGTCATTGGGTGTGCGATGTTGATCTTAGAAGCATACTAATGATTTTGGGGTATCATTGTCTTTTGACTATAATCATTAATGCTTTCAACATACTAATGATACTTTGGTCCATGTTTAATTGTAACCATTGCCACAAATTAGAAAATAATTATGGTCGACTTAAAATAGTTAAAATAGTTGGTGGGATGTTGTGTCATTTCATGTGAGAACCTTAACCAGTCTACTAATTAGAGCATTAGCCTGAAACTTAATTCTCAAATTTTATATTTGTTGAAAAGGTTTGTTAATTTATAAAAAGAGCTATGTCCGTATATTTCTTTTTTTTAAATGAATGAAATTTAAAAGTGAGGTGAAAATGTAACATAAAATTTGTGTTTTCCTATCATTCCTTTTCAAAAATATAATTTTTGTTTCTCTTAATAATTTACATCTTTTTCCTTGTCAATTCATGATCATAATAACATTTCACTAGAGCATCAACAACGAAAGGGCTTACGGACCCCCCGTCCCTCTCCTCTCCACCTCATAGTCCTCCCCTCGATCCTTTCACAAACCCGTTTCATGTAGATGATATTTTTTTCGGCAACGTACATCACTCTCGCGCTCCTATTCTACCTTAGACCCAAATGACCCCACGGACGTACGTAAGGCTCCCATCGACAACACTCTTAGTCTTGCTTATCTTTACTTTCTCCTCTATTTTTCTAATGTCATACATCTCTATTAAAAAGCTTTTTCAAAAAGTAATCATGTTATTAATTTTAGGTTTAGATAAGTTTTTGTTATTAGGGGGAATTGCATATATTTTCCTAAACTTATAAAATTATGTGTTTTCATAAAAGACCAGTATTCGATACATAAGATACAGTATTATTCGAACATGATTAGAGAACACAATAAGTAATTTATAAATTTAGTAATAGATGTATAGTTTGCCTTATGATTTTAGGTTGTTGATTAATTATATTTGTACTAGCTTTAGTAAACCCGTGTAATACACGGGTTGAATAAATAAAATATTAAATTGAATAAAAATTATTAATTATAAAATGATAGACTAAAACATGATATGATTGAAATTATGTATAAGTAATAGTTATAAGTAATAAAATAATAAAATGATTTTTTTAATTTTTTTTATTTTTTCAAAGATAAATTTGACATTTTGTTTTAAAACAACATTAAATTTTTTTTTTAAATTTCCTTACAATAAATCCCTATTTTAATTATTTTTGTTTTATTAAAAAATAACTTTAAAAAACAATTTTAAAATATTACGTAAAAATAATTTTATTTTTTAGAAAAAATCTTTTTAGAAAAAACTATCTCTATAGAAATAACATTAATAAAAATTTATTTTTCTTAATTTATTAAATACTAATTATAATGTAGAAATAAATAGATAATATTATTAATAATTAATGTGATTATTTAATAGGAGAGAGAAGGTAGAAAAAATTGATTAGAATTAATGTAGTGCTGACACGTGACATTAAATGATTCTAAAAAGTGATATGTAGCAACCATAGTTACCCTTTTATTAGAGTAGTGAGATTTTGGGTAGCTACGTCAGATTTAAAAAATGGAAATAGAGCTATCAAAATAGGGTTGCCATTAATATTTCAACCCATAAATCTTTGAAGTGTTTAGAACCGTGACGTATGTGTCATTTGCAATCCACACACTTGCACGATTTTTTTGGAATATTACTTTCAATCCTTTTATGAAGGTTTACATTATGGGCCCCTAATGAACCAACGACATCATTCTAGCGGCGCAAAGGGTCTTGAAAAAAGTCATCAAACATCACTAAAGTCATTAAAAGCCACCAAGCTACATTTCCACAACTTTGAGCTACTCTTCATGTAACGTCGTGATACTGTCGTTTCGCTCTTTTCTTGATGCGTGTTGGTTTCATTGTTAGATCTTTCGCAACCTAATATTAATTTGAGTAAAATACATGGATGATACTTGTGGTTTAACCCAATTTATGAATTTCTATCTTTAAAATTGAAAATTAGAGTCTTTTTGACCAAATAGTTTGCTTTCAAAGTCAACTATTAAGTAAATAACGAATAAAAATAAGGTATTCTATAACTTTGTTTAAGGTCATCGTTTTTTCTTTTTCAGAAAAAATAGAATACGAATGAAAAGAAAAAAGAATTTTTTTTTGAAAGAGTAAATCCTAAGATGCGAATAATGATTCAATTGATGATGATATAAAAAAGAATTCTTAATTCACTTCTCCACCTTAGTGACCGAAAAACAAATTATCAAGTTTTATTAAGTCTGAGTGTTTAACTTAGAGTGATCATTTATCAAAGAAATGATCCCCGAATCACTTAAAATTACAGTTTAATTCATACTTATAACAACAACGACAAAAACAACACTAGTTATTATTCTTGTTGTTGCTGTCGGCTTTAATTTCTTCAGCCAATCATTCAACATATGTTAATTTAAAAAAAAAAAAGAAAAAGAAAAAAAGGTTTTTGGATTGAATAATTACTCTTTCATTATTTAATCTTCTTTGAATGCTTAATTTATAGGCTCCTAGACGAATACATGACATGATACATAGTGGCGCAAAGTGTTTCATTAACAATCATTAAAAGTCTGCCAAACTTAATTTCCACAACTTTTATGGAGGAGGGGCACTCTCGGGTACCGGCTCGGTTTGAAGGGTATCCGCTAAGGTATACCGCCGCCACCCTTGCGGGTACCCTGACGGGTAGTGGATTTCTGGTTGTAGTAGCCGAGGATAGCTGCGAAAATAATGGCTTTATAGCCATTATTTTTGTTATTTTCAAAAAAAAATAATGTTTTAATAACGGTGTTTCAAGTTTGATCTTGTTGAACATGTTTCAAGTTTAGATATTTATGACGCTATAAAGCCGTTATTTTTTACCGTTAGAAAGCCGTTATTTCGACCGTTAATATTTCCGACTTCGATATGATCCTGTCGAACATCTTTCAAGTTTAGATCGAGCGTACATCGCTTCGGATGAGAAATATGTTAATTTTAATATTTGTAATGTTTTAGTTTTAGTTATGTACTATTTTTATTTATAATTATGTAATCTTTTATTTTTAATTATTTAATGTTTTATTTTAATTATATAATTTTTATTTTTTAGTAAAAGTTAATTTCTTTTTGAATTATTTAAATGTGAAAATAAAAGTTTCAGTGTAGTCTAGGGTTTCATTTCCAACTTTTTTGGTGTTTTAGGCTTTCATGGTAGTTCAGGGTACTTGTGATGTGACAATGTATGGTTGGTAGATTCTAGGATAATACATGGTACTTCAGGGCTGCGCCCCCTTCTCCCTTAGTGGCTCTTATCGTAATAATTGTGACATCTTCATTTCACTCTAATCTTGATACGTGCAGGTTTCGTCGTTAAATCCTTTCACAACCTGGTATCATTTTTTTATCAATTTATTTATAAACTTTCACAACCCGATATCATTTTGTTTATATTGCATGTTTTTCTTATATTTTTTTAAGCATAACTTCAAATACATCATCCATGGGATCATAAAGTAAACCTCTTTCACTTCATCAATTTTACTAGTCTCGGGAGTTTAAACTAGCTTAGAGAGCCTAATATTTCTATAAATTTATTAATTAATCATGTACGTACGTTAGTTTAATCTATGCTGTATAAATTATAAAGGTTTAGAAGGCATCAACTAATCAAACACCCTGTCAGGTGTTAAAGAAACACCCTTTAACTTTTTTCACGGCCCGTGAGCCTTACGGGCCGTGAGGGGTTCGAAATTTAATTCTCACAACTGCATTAAATCACGGCCCGTGTAGGAACCAACGGCCCGTAAACGACAGCGCACACGGCCCGTTAACTACCTCAATAACGGCCCGTGAGATCCTTCACGGGCCGTAGTTGTCCTTCTGAGAATTTACTTTCCTCGTTTTGCGTGCACTTTTAAATTTTATAATTATGTGACGCGACGTATTATTCCTTGATTCGATTTAAGATTCTATATAAACCGTTATATATATGACTTGTTATATGGTTAGTGAGAAACGAAACAGTTAAAATGTCTTCTCGTGGAGGTAGGAGAAGACGTCAAAATGAGTCATCTTCAAACTCACGAGATATTGTGGAAAGTATTCCTGATCCAATAGATAACCATAATTGACAGAACGGGAGGAACTGGTCTCAGAATATTATTCACTTTATACGTAACGGTGACTCCCAAACATGTAGAGTGTATTACATGGGTCATTCCGATATTCCGTTACAATTTTGGCGTGAATTACTCGGAAACGTGTCTTTAGGTACAGAGGTATGATTTAAAGTTTTTTTATATATTTTATTTTATTTTAAAATTCTAACAATTAAAAAGTTGTTGTTTTATAGCATGTTCGGGCATGGACAAATAGACTCACAATATGGAGATACGAAGAAATACGTAGAACCGAAGAGTTGCCGAGTAGTGATCGTTGGACGATTCTCCCATTTGAGTGGTTTAACTTAATATACTCGGGGTCCATTAATGGTAACGAATATGGAGACGGGAGTGACTGCCTATATCCCGCGTTATGGGAAGTTGATACGGTAATACTGTTTTCATGTTTTACAATAAAAATCATAAATTTATAACCGTGAATTAAATTGTTTTGTAGGTTTACGTACCAATGACTGATGACGAAGAAAATTGATATCTTTTTAAGATTTCTATGGACTCACTACAAGTTCGTATATATTCTCCATACGAATGCCGACCAATACGTGTGATGATTCATGGTGCATTCATCGTAATGTGCGAATGATTTTCGTACAATTCGAATCGTACTTTTTACATTTTCTGTCACGTATACAATATTGGCAGCACTCCGGACAAGAAGAAATCGAAGAACTGGTGGTATCGGGTGAAACCGTTTGGCCCCCTAACGCCGGTCATATTGGTCGAGATTCGGGAGTTGTAATTTGTATGTTATTGCGTAGGTTGGTTCAAAATAGATCTTTAGAGTGGCAAGAGGTTAGCTTACAGGATGCTTGCTTTAGATTCCGAAGATTTATGGCAGACGAACTGTATTCTAGACGTGTAATGTAGAACAGTAATGAAATATTTTACAAAACTAACAATGTTTAGCAATATTTTCCGAAATATGCCATCTGCAAAGTAATCGAACAGCACTCAGAAAACTTCTTCTGACGCATTCATCAGAGCGAGGTCTCGGTCGGTTAGTATAACACGGGGCTCCATACACTTATCTTCCAGTGTTGCTTTTAGTTGCTCTAACACCCATCTGAAGTTGGCTTCACGCTCATAATCAATGAATGCGTGAGCAACAGAAAAAGATTTCAGGGTGGATGTCACACCAGCCATTTGAACAAAAGGCATTTTATACAAGTTAGTTTTGTATGTTGTGTCAATCATCAGCACGTGTGGGTACGCACGCCATAATGTGTGAGATGTGGGATGTATAAAAAAATCCCCGTCGACGGTATTTGTCGGTTCTTCTATGTGAGGGGTGTAAATATATTGATGTTGTTGTAGTATAGAAAAAAAACCTGCATTGGGGTTTCACCAATTTTGGTGGACTTTTTTATTTTTGCCCGAGCATTATATACGGTTCGTAACCCAGACACGTTATTGGGATTTTGTTCCCTCAACGTGCCTAGAATCTTTCGAGGGTCAATATTTTGCTCGGACAGATTCTTTACAGTAGAAAGCTCATTTTCGGTGAGCCTCATTGCGTATGCATGTCCTTACAGGTGTTCAGCAGGTTCATGGTTATGAGTATCATCCACAACAACTATAATCCACCCATCTCTCTGCATCTGGTACTTACCCTGCAATTCAAATTGACAGTTTGTTTTTTTCGTGCCACTTTTTCTTAAAGTGGGTGCTCCCTTATATACACCACCCCGATCACATTTCAACCAAATTTTAACCACCAAACCATTCGAATTTCTTTTTGAACGTTTGGTGACAATAACGAACCCATTTTCTCGCCCCACGTTAGTTGCCCAATCAACTAATTCTTCACGAGATGAGAAAACCTAATCAATTTAATATTTTTAGTTAGTTATTACTAAATGAAAGTAAAATGAAAGTAAAATTAAATATGGTATATCTTATTAGGGGTGTTCATGGTTCGGTTTCAAACCGCGAAACCGTCCAAACCGGTCATCGGTTCGATTTCACGGTTGGTTTTTTTCTAAACTTTCGGTTGGTTGGTTTCAAAATTTTTAAACCGTTGTGAATGGTTTGGTTTACGGTTTGTACCAAAAACCGGTCGTAAAAACCGGACCGAACCATATATCAATATATACACATATATGTATGTGTGTGTGTGTGTATATATATATATATATATATATATATTATACATAACTATTAATTCAAGGTTAAAGACTTAAAGTTTGTACACAGGTTTAGAGCTGTGTTTTGGCATGTTTTAGGACCTATTTAAGGCCGTATTTAGGCATGATTTTGGACCTGTTTAAGGTTGCATTTTGATAGCTTTTTGGGCTGTTTTTGACAGCTCAAAGACATGCTATTTTGAGAGCTCAAAGACTTGGCTTAAATGAGCCTAAAAAAGCCCAAACCGCGAAACCAAACCGGTTGCAATGGTTCGGTTTGGTTTGGTTTTTACTTTTAATTGGTTCGGTTTTGGTTTTAAGTGATAAAAAACCGTTACTAACGGTTCGGTTACGGTTTGATCTAAAAACCGCGAAAACCGGACCGTGAACACCCCTATATCTTATAACCTGATTCGTGTCGTATAAACCTCTTTTACCGGAACCCGAACCGTCATTATCCCCCGCTGCTATCGCCACCGTTATCACCCCCGTCATCGCCGCCGTCATTCCCGCCGTAATTGGACGCGAACTGCCCTAGATAGTTTGAAGCAACCTCATCGTAATAATCGTAACCCTCCTGAGGGTAACCGTAACCCTCCTGAGGGTAATAGTTAGATTCCGAACCGAATAAATAGTTGCTATCCCAGAAAGACATCGTAACGTTAAATATTAACGTTAACATAGCACTTGAAATGGAATATTGCGTTTATGTAGTAGTTGAAATGAAACGAATTTATATCGTAAAAATTTGAATTATAAAATGAATTTATAAACTAACGTTTATATAGTAGTTGAAATGGAATATTGCATCTCGTCACATAATTAACACGAATATCGAGGAATATTACGTCATATCAAATAATGTTATAAATACAAAATTACACGACTATCGAGGAATATTACGTCATATCAAATAACGTAATAAATACAAAATTACACGAAAAACGAGGAATAATATATCTCGTCAAATTATTAAAGGTGATACTAGGACCCGTAAAGACGTTCACGGCCCGTATCTGGAATGACACACGGGCCGTGACTGGCTTCACGGGATATGGATTAATACGACCGTGATCATATTCACGGACCGTTACTTTCTTGAATTACGTTTTTGAATGACTGATTTGACCCATACGGCTCGTGAAGGGCCTTACGGCCCGTAAGTAGGGCTTCCATTTATCCTAAAGGACGTCTCTTTAGTAGGCCCCGATTTAGAATAAGTGTCAATTTTAGGGTGCTATAATCATCATCACATATGTGACGCAATGCATGACCTCAAAATATAGTAGATTTCATTTGTTATTAGCTTTAAATTGTGATATGATTTGTGATAATTACAAATCATATATGAGAATCTCCGATAAATCTTTCATACTCAAATTGGGCAAACATACAAGAAATATTATTAGCTTGATGTAACATTTAAACAAAATTTGATGATGTTCACCTCTCATGAACATAAAATGGCAAAAAAAAAAAAAAAAAAAAAACGTTTGTTCGTATAGTTTACGGCATATGAATGGATTTTATCTAACGTTAACGGCGCTATGTGAACATAATTTAAAAATGCTACTGTCGTAATTTTCTAATCATTATTATATAATCATTAGCGAATGGATTATTTAAGAATATGGTGAAGGTAATAGCATTTTGAATTTTGGCATTTACTACACCCGTTAAAATCACAATGGTTCTAAATGCAAAAACGCATAATCATCTTGATTTACACACGCGAAAACACACAATAGATTCTGAAAGCACAATAGAAACGCACAAGTAATTATGGACACACAGTTGAGAATATGTAGACGCACATACATATAATATAAAAACGTACAAGGGGAAAACACACATGTATAGGAGATGAAAGTGAACAGTTATACTAGGTGAAAACACACAGTTATAGAAGGTGAAAACGTACAATTATATGACCAGTAGCTGAGCTTAAACAAATATATAGGGGAGACTAAAAGTCATGAGACCTTTTTTTTTCCTATCACGGACTCAATACGTCTTAAATTTTTGAACGAAATACACATAAAATTCCACTTATTAAGAGAAAAAACCGAAAAGGGGGAGGGGGTCTAGAGCCCCCTAAAAGCTCCGCCCATGGTTATATCCACACATAGTTCATCACCTTTTTAAAATGAATCTTAAAAAACCCAATACAAATATAAGCTAAAAATTTATTGTATAACTTATTTTAAAAAGTACCGCATGAAAAAGTTATCTATGTCTATACCAAACCGAGTTAAAATCACACAAACCTAGATTGAAATAAAAAACATAATTTAGACATAAACCCAAACTAAGACCAACAATAACATTAACAAATCAAAACAAAGACAAACTTCTATGATATAAGATAGAGGAATCAAACGATTGTATGAAGAAGGTGCAACGTCGCCTAGTTCTAACATGAGAAAAGCGTTAAAGCCCTAGACGCGTTCAAGAAGATGAACTATTGGAAATGACGACCTGCGTATGAGAAGGAAGACGTACGCTCATGATCAGTAGAGACAGACTCGTCCACATCTTTACCCGAAGTTGCCCTTGCTCTAACGGCCTAACATGCTTGCTTGTTTGCAATGGCTAGTTTTAAAAAGCCCACAAAAGGTCGAAGAAGTCTTCTTCAATGTCAGTAGTCTAGTAGCCCACTCATATGGTTACCAGCCCAACATGAAACATAAACATAAAAAAAACCAACATTAATAAAATAATATCATAAAACTGTTGGATATTAGATTGAAATATAGCATGTATTTTTAACAACGTTAGATCCACATATTCGTGAAATATTGTTTTTGTACTTTTCACTAACATAAAAACTACACATAAATATTGAAATAGTAACACCATTATATATATATATATATATATATATATATATATATATATATATATATATATATATATATATATATATATATATATATATATATATATATATATATATATATATATATATATATATAGGATTGAGTTCATTTGAAAACCCTAACTATTTGTGAGAACCCTTTAACCTTGATGAACCAATCACATAGCGACACATCAGCAACATGAAAAGCATCTTTTAGGGTTATTTCTGTCTTTTTACAACCTCCTACATTTAATGCATGTCTTTTATTTAATTACTTTTGTACTATTGACTAAGATGTTTCTTTTTCACCAAATCCAAGGTGAGTACAACTTTATCATGTCTTTCTAACGTGGGTGTAGTTTTTTTTTTCCTTCATAAACATTTTTTAATCTAAAAAGACTTCTTACATTCATCATATTTTCCTTTATTCTTCTTAAAATTTCTGTCTAAATCGTATATTTGAGAAGAAGTAACCCCATTCATGGGTGGGGGCGATGCTAACCAGGCTCCCCCATTTGTTCTTACTAAAAAAGTATGAAGCTTCAGTGTATTATTTTTTTCTCCTTCAAAAAAATCATCTCTAAAGCTTACACATCCTTCTCTTCCACCTACTTCATGGGTAGGGTGATCAAGACTGTGGGGATAGTGATAACCCTCGCTAAACCACCACCTAACGCCACCAAATCAACCCAACCTACTACGGTGATTCAGATTTGGTTCAAATCAACCTAGATCTTTCATTAATTGACCCATATCTTTTCTCCACATACAATCATGTATATTTTTGGGCTTTGTGTGGATCAAGGATTTTCGTAGTGATGCAATTTCAAATGTTGATTTGCACCGGTACTCATTTCTTCTCCAACACAGTTACAACTCCTTTAGAAGCTTTTCAGGCATGTTTATAGTTGCTTTGGTATTATTTTGCTACAGTAGTGTAATTACAATGGTTATTTTTTTTATTATAGCAGTCTATTTTTTATTGTTTAATTTTGCTATAATAGTGTAAGTACAGAGGTGTTTTGTTGTTATAGTGGTGTGATATTGTTGTTTTAGTTTTATCAAAGTGTTCAAATTTCGTTACACTGGTGTAGTTACATGATGTAATTTCATTTAGTTGTTAGGTTGTTGTAATCATGACGTTATTGATAGTTGCAGTGGTGTAATATTGGGTGTAGAAGGCTTTTTACAGTGGTGCAACAATAGTGTAAGTATTTTGTTGCACCGGTGTAGTTTCATTAAGTCGGGTAAAAAATACAAATATGGAAAGGTCACATGGGAATTAAAGAGAAAAATATGATAAATTTAATGCTGCAATCTTTATAAAAGTAGGGTTGTGTCACACCCCGGCCCAGAGAGGCGGGACGTAACGATTAGTAAACAATAACCAAAATGCAGCGGAAACTATATGGTATATTACAAGGTGTCACATGGTATTTACATTAAAGTATTGGCTTTGTTTCCAATTCACAATGTGCTTCAACCTACAATCTATAGGTGTCGTGATCAATCTCTCGGTAAAAGTATTTCTTGAAACTTCAGCAACTAAGGCTTCTAGGCTCAACCCTTGTGTCTTTAATCTCTAATCACATATCTTGCTTCGGATTTAGGTAACTTCTATAGCTCAACTATTCTCCCTAGCTGTACCTGAAGACATGCTCAAAAAGAAAAAGTGTCAACTAAAAAGTTGGTGAGTTCAAGTGGTTTTGTTTCAGAAAGAAAAATAAAAGAGTCTCATAAAGTTCGTATATCGTAGTATTATATTTAGTATATATGTCGTGGGATCACAACCAACCCTGCACTCAGTCCCGGCTTGCCTCTTCTAAAGTTATGTGATACCGGTTAACCCCGCAGGGAGAAGCTGAGCCTGTTAGCATGTGGATCCTTACCTGCCAGTAAGGCCCACGTTTGTTTCTTATAAAACCTGTCACATGCCACTACGACCCTTTCGGATCTCCAGTGGGGGTGCCTCCCTGTAGCGGGAGCCACTGGGTGTGGGGGATTCCCCAAATAGATCTATCCACGTAAACAAGCGGTTCACCAAAGAATTAATGATCGTGATCTTTGTATCAGCAGGAATCAACAAGTCCACAACATAGCATTTTATATAATATCACAAAATAATAGTTTCGGCTTTAAAAATAAAAATGGAGCATGCTTCATCCCCAAAACAGTAAGCAAAAGGGGACACGAGAACTCACCTTGTATCCTTAAATAATTCTGAGCTTGATAAAGAAAAAGGATGATCACCAACAAAGCAATCCTAACTAGAACATATAAGATTCACATTTAGAATTAGCATGATGTTATTACATGCGTGCGGTTGAGCTCTTTAGTTGACTTTAGGTTGGTGATTAGTATCCTTAGTGTGTCTTAGCTTCTTGTGTATTTGTTAATTGTCATGAATTAACTCGTGTACATTAGGTTAGTTGATGCACTTAATCAAGAATTGAGTCTTAGCATGAAGAATGTAGAAAAATCAATTTATGTCATGGATTCCAAATCTTTATAATTAACTTGCATTAACAATGTAAGTAATATATATAATGTTTCATACGATGTTTATAATGCTTGCGATTATATCGTATTTGTTAACTTGATTGACGATAATTTGTATAAAAAGTGTTACAATTAATATTTATGTCAATAATAATGAGATGACCAACAATTAATAACAACAAGATAGTAGGACATTATCAGATAGCATTTTGGGTCTTTTACCTTAAATAAGACATGTAGATGCCAGTTAAACTAAGCATCTATTGTATACATATTTATATATATACAATTGCATTTTTCAAATATGAAATCATCTCGACGCCTTTTTAAGGATTACATAGATGACACGGGATTAATTAACTTTTGATATGTTTTCACATCTTTGATCATATGATGATGTTACCAAAGTTGTTCTACTTATGCAATTGGTCACATTCTTTTCTAGTTAATATTTTTATACATATTTGTTCTTGATGCTTTATAAACTAGTTAACGTTTTAAATATATATTTGTAGCTCAACACACACACAAGTTAATATATAATCTCCATATTTATACGTGTAAGAATGTTAGCACTCGGTTATACCTAACGTTTCCGTTTCACATCCTAGAATCCGCTTGTTCCGCCCGCATCGCGTTGACTGTCCATTGACCCTTTTGACCAGCTTTGACCGGAGTTTAACCTAACCAATACACACCAAGATTACATACAACACTACAACATTGATATCTCATAACCAAGCGCAATCGAAATTTCATTATATGTTACCGACCGCCGTGGTTAAAGCTTTTACCACCAATATCCATCGCATGCAGCCACTTTCATCACCATCATAACCCGACAACCACTACCACCATTACCACCATCAAATCAGCCCCTCTATCACCGCGATCACCATAACCGCAGCCACAATTCAACAACCATCACCAATCAAAACCTAGTTTCCTAAAACCTCAAACCAGCACATACTGACACGATTCAACATAGAATTTCTTAGTTGATGATGAAGTACACCATCACCAAGCACTAATCTCAGCCTCCCCCACCTTCGACAACCACCAACACCAACCACAATTCCAGCCAGATCCTAAGGATCTCATCTAGAACCCAACATGCAACCATATGAACAACATCAAACCGCTCTAATCTTACCTCAAACAGCAGCAACATCAGCCACCATCGCGGACCATAAGCACTACCATCAGCAACCACAGCCAACATCACGGACAACAGCCCTCAACCGCCGACCTCAACCATTTAATCGACCTTTCAATCGAAAACCATTGTCGGGTACACCACCATGGCAGCCACCAGAACCACCACCACGACCTCGCCCTGCCCCTTTCCACCGCAACCGACATGCAACCATCATCGGGCCTACATCCGACCACCACAAGCCATTACTGCTGCCTGACAGCCACGACCGAAGCCACCATCGCCATCCCTGCTGCGCCCTGCACCACCAACACCATATCGCGACCTGCACACCACCCTCATCGGGTCTCGAATGACCCTCGCGGTCATCTTAGCCGACCATCGCCACTGTCGGGCCAACGCGAGTCTGAACCGCCTCTTTCGTCTTCGATTTTTGTCGCCTCGTTGAGTGTTAGGAGAAATTGAAGCCACTATCATGACCGGGGCGTCGAGGGGAGCCCGGATGTGCGTGCCACTCGCCGGCACTCGCCGGAATCGGCCGCCGGAGGCCGATGGTCGATCGGAATTTGAAGAGGAGGGGGAAAGGGGGAGAAGGTCGTGCGCCTCTTTCTCTCTTCTCTGAATTTTTGTTTTCTAAACCTAAGCGAAGATCATGTTGTTTATATACTAGGTTTAACGAAACGGGTTCGGTTCGCACACGTTCGGTTAAGGTTTTCACGTAGCGTTTAAATTGTTTTTCGTTAGTTTCAATTTATATAAAACGTTATAAGTGTCCCGAGATTATGTATTTAAAACATGCCGGATAATCAAACGAGTTTGTAACTTATCGCGTATTTAACGCGTTCCACGGTTTCACGCGTTTTTATCGAATGAGCGTTAATATTATCATTTTTCTATCAAAATATATATGATTAAATATTAAAATGATATTTTGAGCGTTAAATTACCATGTCAGTCACGTTAAAGCTTTATCTGACGAATTCTCGGGTTTTACCAGATCGTAACCCGGTTCGCGTCACGGTCGCGTTTCGGAACGCAGTTATTCCGGACAATGTACCATTCATCAAATTTAATATGTTATGATAGTAAACAATGATTAAATAAATACTTACGGAGTTACGGGACTCGGTCGTCATAACAGACGTCAGTTAAATGCCGGTGAAAACCGGTTTTCGCGTTTCGCTTACGAAATTCTGTTGTTTATGCTTGATTGATGAAAAATCTTTCAACAAGCATCATTTATGATATTGTTAGCATTAAAAATGATTTAAATTGGACGACAAGTCATTATAAGGAATTTTGATGGAATTCAGACGTTAGTGCGCGTTAAATTGCCGGATTTACCCGGTATGGGTTCTGATTCTGTTTCAGTTTGGATCTTTTTCATAGTTGTCTCAAATCACATAAGAATTCATTGTTTCATGGTTTCTCATTCGATTAGTTCGTAAACGTGCATTTGGGCTTAAATGGGCTTTGTTTATATGTTCGGGGCCTTATTGGGCTTATTGGGCCCAAAAAGGCTAGTTTCGTTTTGCAAGATTTCTTTGGTAAGCCCAAATCAATCCGGACCTTTATTGGGTCCTATAATACATTAAACTTTCTAATTGGGTTAGATTTTAGGGGTGTTACATTCTCCCCACCTTTTAGAAATTTCGTCCTCGAAATTTTAGTATCGCTAAAAATTGTTTCCGGGTGTAATACACTCATAATATGAGTCTTAAGAATTTAGAGCTGTTCAGCTGAGCATTCCAGGATGAAAGTTGTAGATTTTTGTATCAAATAATTGGGTTTGTTTAGATTGAAGTAAGTATTCTGATGTTTGCACATGCTTGTCAAAACTAGTGAGTTGTTTCATGCATAGATATTTGGATTTAGTACTCGATTAGTTGATGTTTGTACAGATGTTGACAAGAAAAGGTGTTCCATTGTGGTTCATTACCTAACATTCAGGTTAGCAAGGAGACGAACACCAAACTCTCGGCGGTATTACCGTCCTCACGGAGAATCTTATGAATGATTGTGTAGAATCAGATGTTGGTGTGAATGACTCCAATTAGACGTAATAGCCAAGTCGGCTATATGTCACTAGTAACTCCTTAGAATCATGAGGTAATAGGTCATAAGATGTCATAGATTGAAGACTTCAGATCAATAAAGATTTGGTTTCCTCAAGAGTGCAAATTAATATCTAGAATTAGCGTACTTGTTCTAGCCAAGTTAAAACTAGAAAGTTTTCCCAACTGATAAGAATGGAGAAGATAGGTCACTTACAAGGCTAGGAGATTGCCTTGTACCATCGTTTCACTTATATTCTTGGCCGATACTTTTAAGGTGTAAGTAGTATCTTGCAACCGATTAAGCAGGTTAACAATTCTAGGAAGGGGTATTGCTTCTTCTAGGGAACTTTCTTTATTCAACTCTTGATAGTCTATCCATATTAGGAGCATTCCATTCTTCACCCCACATAATGTATCGGGGTTCTTCAAGGTGACACCCTATGCCTTATGATCCGTTTATCTAACAGCTCTCGGATTCGCCTTCCCTTCACGAGCTCCTTAATATAAGTTTCAAGTCCAGCACCTCCATACATATATCACTTCAATTCTCCGACTCAATTTACTTAACAACAACCTCAACTGTTGTCTCAGGCTACAGAATTGCTGCAATAGTTTCCACTAGTTCCTTCATAGTGTTTCCCAATTAAGGTCAACCTTCTACATGACCTCTTCCTCGGTCCATATTCTACAAGGTAATTGTGCCCTGTAGAGGGTCTATTCATGAAGCAGGTAACTCTGTTTAGATTCCAATCCTTCATAATCATATCAATTGTCCTAACAAGATATGAGAGTAAGACTTTTTGCTCGAGTTGCCGACGTTATGGAGCGTTCTAGGGTAAGGTATTAGAGAATCACTTTAGGAGAGGTTTAAAGATTTTAAGAGGAATAACACTAACGCTTACGATCGGGGATGATTATGCAGACTTCCTTTGCCTACAATCTACTGCATGTCTATCACTTCGTTGTAGTTGGATCTCAAGTGATTTAACACATGAGGTTTCTTGTAGCTGATCTTCTATGCTTCTTAATACATCTTTTGGAACAATACCATCCTTTAAGTTCGACCATGAGTTCTCCCCATGAATTCTTCATTATTATCGACCGCATCGATTCGAACAGGTTTAGGACTTCATCAAGATGCTCGCTAGCACAAGAAGGTTAACTACCATTCTAATAACGTATCGTATACTTCGAGATCGTATTATACTTCAGATCTTCGCGCTCGAATCACGAACTTATCACTCAGATAGTAGAGATCTCCGAGTAGAGATAACTTGCAAGGTTTTAAAGTTTCCCGCATCGGCTATCATGCGTTTCCAAAGATGAGGGTTATGCTAGAGGCTTAAGGTGAGTAGCACTACTCGTTAAGAGAATAAATCGAGAACAGAGGGTGGGTGGAAAAATCGGGGATTCAAAGAAGTTGTAAGTTCAGATTTTTGTCTTGAATCTCAAAGGTTAGCTTTTCTCGGCACTTAACCCTGGCACTTGGATCTTTATCTCCGGAGAGTCTGGGTTTTTGAAGGAGGTTTCATTTCCTATTTATTCTGGCGCTCAGAACTTTACCAACAACACAGCCAGTTAAAAGCATGGTCAAAATAATTCAACTTATGCTGCAGGCAAGGATCGTTAGTAGGTAGCTAACGGTTCGCTGATGATGAAGGATTTCACAGCACCTGGTGCTATGAAAGGTGATTGTTAATCATGATCGAAGCCGATATTAAGAATCTTCTTTTGGATTAAGTGGTTCTATGACGTCGAATAGGCATCAAGTAATCAGTTATCAAAGATTTTTAAGAAATTGATAAAGGAATTCTAGAGTCTAGAATGTCCTATGAAGTGATGTCTAATAAGGAAGAAAGAAGTGACAAGTCTTCTATGTCATTGACCACATGACGTGCTTCTCGACAGTCCATTACTCCAATCCATTCTCGGTTGTAGAGTATGTGTTAGGGAGTCCTTTACGATACCGACAAAGTTGAAACGAATTCTGTATTAGGTAGGAAGAAATCCTTGGGCATCACAAAAAGAATGAACAATTTTGCTAAAGTACCCACATAACTTAGGTAAAGTACCGTACTCTCAGCACGAGGCTGGTTGAGCTTGAGAAGGAACATTTGATGATCCCTTAAGTCAGATAATTGCATCATTATAACCCAATAGGGTAGCAGAACAAAAGAAAAGAGAAGGTGAAGAAAAGAATAGTTACTACAACGTTGTCCTTGGTAGCTCTTCAAGTGTCAAATGTCTTCGTTCAGCACGAAAGTTTTGGGAATGTATATATATTCATTTGGTATATGTTGGACATTCGTGTTTAAATCTTGTATTTATTTGTTTCTTGAGTGTTGTACTTTGATATTAGTTTACATGACAAGGCCCACCAGAATTCAAGTGTACCTGTAAATTCACCATTACGTGTGCACCCGTAATCGTCAATTTACCTTACACTGTCATTCTAGTCATTCCCATCACAAGTTCGAAGTTCTGTGTAATTAGATCTTGAGTTAAAGTTCTCATTTGGTCATCATCTGTAATTAAGCACACTTAGATTCAAATTATGTCAACATTCTTGTTAACCCAAAAAATTGTCTCTAAGTTAGTTCCAACAAATCGGGCAATGAATGAGCATTCAGGTACACGCTATCCTAGGGAGCAGAGGGCATCATGGTTACTATCTTAATGAGCATTATCAGGCACATCGTCTATCACTAGGGAGCAGAGCAAACAAAAAGGCATCATGGTTACTATCTTACCACTAAATTCCAACATGTATCATTCTACAAATAACATATAAGCAAGTATCATCATGATAGTTGTCTCATGTAACGACACAAGTCGTATCAAGCGTATAGCTAACAGCAGTTGTTTCATATAGTGACAAAGGTCAACTGTGCAATCAGATAAGTGTCTCTCCAGGATTTAAGTCCTGATATATGTGCACAGTGTTGGTTTCTAACATTCATAGTACTTAATGCTCCAGTTGTCCTGATATAGTGATAAAAGTCAACTGTGCAATCAAATAAGTGTCACCATACCTTATTTACTCGGGTGCACCTATTATCGGTGATACCCTAATGTATCAAGGTTTCGTATAGGGTAGGGAATTCTTAATGGGATAAGGATATAATCCTTAAGGTATACAGGTTAAAGATGGGAGTTCTTATAGGAACCTATTCTTGCTACAAACTTTGGATCACTAGATCATGGAAACAACCTACTAGGCTGGTCCTATTTAGGGTTACAGCTTAGGTATGACAAAACAAACCTACATTTCTACACTCTTGGTTCAGCGAAGCTCAGAAGAGTCATCTTACTAAGGTGGTCCTATAGGGTTCATATGGTTGTGGTTTCGGTCTCGCAAAGCAGACCTACTTCTACAACCTTTGGCTCTGATACCAATCCTAGAACGCTCCATAACGTCGGCAACTCGAGCAAAAAGTCTTACTCTCATATCTTGTTAGGACAATTGATATGATTATGAAGGATTGGAATCTAAACAGAGTTACCTGCTTCATGAATAGACCCTCTACAGGGCACAATTACCTTGTAGAATATGGACCGAGGAAGAGGTCATGTAGAAGGTTGACCTTATTGGGAAACACTATGAAGGAACTAGTGGAAACTATTGCAGCAATTCTGTAGCCTGAGACAACAGTTGAGGTTGTTGTTAAGTAAATTGAGTCGGAGAATTGAAGTGATATATGTATGGAGGTGCTGGACTGAAACTTATATTAAGGAGCTCGTGAAGGGAAGGCGAATCCGAGAGCTGTTAGATAAACGGATCATAAGGCATAGGGTGTCACCTTGAAGAACCCCGATACATTATGTGGGGTGAAGAATGGAATGCTCCTAATATGGATAGACTATCAAGAGTTGAATAAAGAAAGTTCCCTAGAAGAAGCAATACCCCTTCCTAGAATTGTTAACCTGCTTAATCGGTTGCAAGATACTACTTACACCTTAAAAGTATCGGCCAAGAATATAAGTGAAACGATGGTACAAGGCAATCTCCTAGCCTTGTAAGTGACCTATCTTCTCCATTCTTATCAGTTGGGAAAACTTTCTAGTTTTAACTTGGCTAGAACAAGTACGCTAATTCTAGATATTAATTTGCACTCTTGAGGAAACCAAATCTTTATTGATCTGAAGTCTTCAATCTATGACATCTTATGACCTATTACCTCATGATTCTAAGGAGTTACTAGTGACATATAGCCGACTTGGCTATTACGTCTAATTGGAGTCATTCACACCAACATCTGATTCTACACAATCATTCATAAGATTCTCCGTGAGGACGGTAATACCGCCGAGAGTTTGGTGTTCGTCTCCTTGCTAACCTGAATGTTAGGTAATGAACCACAATGGAACACCTTTTCTTGTCAACATCTGTACAAACATCAACTAATCGAGTACTAAATCCAATATCTATGCATGAAACAACTCACTAGTTTTGACAAGCATGTGCAAACATCAGAATACTTACTTCAATCTAAACAAACCCAATTATTTGATACAAAAATCTACAACTTTCATCCTGGAATGCTCAGCTGAACAGCTCTAAATTCTTAAGACTCATATTATGAGTGTATTACACCGGAAACAATTTTTAGCGATACTAAAATTTCGAGGACGAAATTTCTAAAGGTGGGGAGAATGTAACACCCCTAAAATCTAACCCATTAGAAAGTTTAATGTATTATAGGACCCAATAAAGGTCCGGATTGATTTGGGCTTACCAAAGAAATCTTGCAAAACGAAACTAGCCTTTTGGGCCCAATAAGCCCAATAAGGCCCCGAACATATAAACAAAGCCCATTTAAGCCCAATGCACGTTTACGAACTAATCGAATGAGAAACCATGAAACAATGAATTCTTATGTGATTTGAGACAACTATGAAAAAGATCCAAACTGAAACAGATCAGAACCCATACCGGGTAAATCCGGCAATTTAACGCGCACTAACGTCTGAATTCCATCAAATTCCTTATAATGACTTGTCGTCCAATTTAAATCATTTTTAATGCTAACAATATCATAAATGATGCTTGTTGAAAGATTTTTCATCAATCAAGCATAAACAACAGAATTTCGTAAGCGAAACGCGAAAACCGGTTTTCACCGGCATTTAACTGACGTCTGTTATGACGACCGAGTCCCGTAACTCCGTAAGTATTTATTTAATCATTGTTTACTATCATAACATATTAAATTTGATGAATGGTACATTGTCCGGAATAACTGCGTTCCGAAACGCGCCGTGACGCGAACCGGTTACGATCTGGTAAAACCCGAGAATTCGTCAGATAAAGCTTTAACGTGACTGACATGGTAATTTACGCTCAAAATATCATTTTAATATTTAATCATATATATTTTGATAGAAAAATGATAATATTAACGCTCATTCGATAAAAACGCGTGAAACCGATGAACCGGTTCAAGACCCAATCCAAAAACCCGACCTGGTATAACCCGCGGTTCCAACCTAGGTTTTTCACGATCCGATCCGAGTCCGACCCGGTTCAACCTGCTATGAATCCATCATATTAATTAAAATCACATAATACGAACCTGGGTTGGACCCGACCCGGAACTCGATCAAACCTGATTTGGAATTTGTTGACCACGACCCGAACCGTATTCAACCCGACCTGCTTTGGATTCTGAACCCAGTTTATGCACCTCTATATAAAAGATTAAAAATGTATAAAAAAGTTTTAAAATTTCAAAAACAAAGAATTGAACCCATTTTATAAGTTTTATTTTTGTTATTTTTTATATATGTTTGTTTTATATAATTCACTATAAAGAATTACAATAATGTAATTGACTATACATTCAAATAAACATACTGCAATTAATTGTAACTAAGTATGTTGCACTATGTTACATCACTGTAATATTAAATTACATCCATACCATAAATTTGTCCACAAGTTACAATAATGTAATTGACTATACATTCAAATAAACATACTGTAATTAATTGTAACTAAGTATGTTGCACTATGTTACATCCCTGTAATATTAAATTACATCTATACCATAAATTTGTCCACAAGTTACAATAATGTAATACGTAAGCAAAAGTTAAAAGTTTTTAGAGTATATTGGGATTAAAGAGAACGTAAGTATAGTTGTTACATTAGGAAAAAATTATAAGTTGTGTTACATTAGCAAAAAATATGTAATACGTAAGTATTAGTACTATTACAACATAAGAATCATGCAAGTAATGTTATTTAACTACACTATATACTTGTTACATTAGCAAAAAATATAAGTTGTATTATAACATGACTTTAGTTATATTAAGTTATTACATTACAGTATTACATCACATTACAATGACATTATAATACATGTTATCAAATTCAATTACAATTCAATTGCATTTATAATAGATTCTATCTTAGTGATTTAATCTAAGCAATGTGACATTTATCTAATGGTTTATATTAGTTGATATAGTATATACTAAATGCTGTTATATTGTTACATCAAATTACATGGCTACTCATTTAACAATACATTGTTTCGATATTAATGAAAATACTATATACCCATTTTTATATAGCAGACCAACTTTAATTTTCGGTTAGGGCGATGTATTATAATGTAAGTAACATAAGATAATATAAATAATATAATGTAATGTGAATGAAATTTTTGTTATTTTAATGTACCGTACATCGTGTAACTATTGTTAGTTTATGCAAGTATGATGTAATCTATCATAAGTCATTTAGTTACTGTAACTCAATGTTAAGTAATTGTATATTTGTTATTTTACAATACTACATCGTGTATATTTGTTTTTTACACTAATATAAACATTAATAACATCAATATAACACTATAATAAATCAATGTCATTACACTAACTGACGACTACATTAACTAGCATCTAATCTCTTATATATTAACATGGTTTTAAGAAAATTTATGACGTAATAAATTACTTAAGTAGAAGAACACATATATTACTTATTTCTAATAAAGTGAACTCTTTAAAGTTTTACTTAAATTGAATACGGTAAAAGAACACATTAGAAAAAGAAATCAAAAGTTTGTTAAGAAGATGAAGGATTATTGTAATAAAAAAAGAAATCAAAAGTTTTGTTAAGAAAGGAGAATTATTGTGATTAAAAAAGAAATCAATAGATCTGTTAAGAAGGTGGATAATTATTGTGATTTGATGGTTGCAGAAGAATGTGAAAAAGTAAAAAGTAAGTATTAATTGAGATGATAAAAGACTTTAATACCCTTCTGTGTTTAATATAAGTATTCAAAGTATTAAAATATTTATATTTATGGAGCCATTAGATTAGAGTTCTATTATTGATCTATGGCTAAGAAAAAGTTAAAGGGTTCTTATAAATAGGGTGAGTTCTATATGAACCATACCTATATAATATATAATAATTACTATACACTTTGTAATACATACTTACATATAGTAACCTCTGATTTTCACGGTTTTCAATATAAAACATGGTTTTCATTTGATCCCTCCCCTATATATATATATATATATACATATATATATATACATATATATATACATATATATATATATATATATATATATATACATATATATATATACATATATTATATATATATATATATATATATATATTATATATATATAGAATATATATATATATATATATATAATATATAATATATATATATATATATATATATTAGTACGAAACCCGCGCGATGCGGCGGTGACAACAATTTACATCATGGTACCTGTGTTCTATTAGTTTATCAATACTTTCATAACATATTGTATAATACTTCGGTTAGTTTTTTTAGTAGCGTGTTTATCTATATCATAATTAAATAATAACAAAGACACAAATAAGACAATATCAATCATAAACATAGTAGTTAAAAATCAAGATCCAAATAAATGAATAAGAAAAAGCAATCACAAACATATTGATGATAACTCAATTTTGGTCCTATGATCATAATAAAATAAAAACTAATCACACCCTATATTTTTTTTTATTTTTATTTTTTGCAAAATAACCTTTTTAATGTTTTTAAAAGCAAGTTCCTTTGATTAAGCAAAAGTGAATTTCAAGGATCCAAGTAAACATAAACCTAAATTGTTCGTTACCCGTTATATTCAGTTTTAAATTGATTTATCAATTTCACTTTTTTTGCTTTTTAGTTTGTTTTGACTCGATGTTTTGATTTTGCAATAGCAAGGATTAGTTTCATAAAATAATTAGGCTTTGCAGATTGCAAGGACAACATTAGTAATTACTCGTGTACTAATTATAGATCTCTCATGTGATTCTATATGATCATTGTGTTGCAAGAGAAGTCTAAATTATAAACTTAATAGAAAAAGCAAGTCCAGCATCCTCATCCTCCTCGTGTAGTGCTCTGCAAGCTTAATTGAAATGTCTCTTAAGACAATTATAAAAACAAAGATGAACACAACTATTTTGTGTTTGGTGACACTTTAGGATTTAGATGTTTGGTATTTGCATACTTATGACCAATAGTTCATGACTTCATACCAACGGGGCTTAACTGGATAACTGTGTTCAAACTCAAACACATTATGCATAAAAAAAAATCTCTCCACATGAGTTCAACCAAGCTCCATAAACGACTTCAAACCAAAACCAGTTTCAGCCTTGCTATTGAAGTGATTATTAAATTACAGGTTAAATTATCTATTTAAATGTGTGGAAGACATGGTAATTTAACTGCGAATGAGGCAACAAAATCTTGAATGTGACTGAGTCACTGAAGATTACATGCATAAACAAATCCAAAATTATTAATATTATTCCTAAAAATCAACAATAGACATTATCCATTTGAGATCTAATCATAAACCAAATACATAAAAAGAAAACATAGTGTTAAATTATTTTAAATAAAAAGAAAATGATTATGTGTAATTATATGATTAAGTATGGGCATGAGTCTAATGATATAAAAATTATTGGTTTGTGTTAATTTATTTCACAACAGTAATTGATTCTTTTTTATCATGTTTCAGAACCGGATCGGACGTCGAAGCGGACGCCTTACTGGTTTGGTGGTCGGACCGGTCGGACCGGTCGGACCGGATGGACCGGATTTAACTATATTTTAATTATATTTATATATGTAATTAAATATAAGTAATTTATATATGATTTATACATATATTTTATAGTTATATATAAAACTTAACTATATTTGTATATCCTACGTACTAATTTATGGTTTAACACCCCGTTTTTACCCACTAAAATAAAAAAAATAAAAAAAAATACTGAAACCGGTCGGAACCGAGCCGGTTCGCCGTCCAACCGCCGGTTCGGTTCGGACCGGCCGGTTCAAAGCCACAAAAACAAACCATAGTGGATCGGATCGGCCAGGTCCCCGATTCGCGGTCCGACCGGTCGGACCGGCCGGTCCGATCCGAGCGTGAAAACAATGTTTTTGATCGTTTATCATTTCAATAAAAACAACTTATTGGTAAAATTTCACTTTTAGTTTGTTTTCAGTTAGTTAATGTTCCCTTATTGCATTCACTATATGCCACATTGTGTACCATTATGATAGCCTTAGTAATGTTTTAAACAAAGGACATCAAATACAAATCTAGATTCTACTACCACGAGTAAGTATTTCCTCCTTTCAAAATGAAATTCTTTCATTTGAAATGCAACGTAACACTTAAGCTATAAAAAAATTAGCTAATCATGATTTGAGTTTAATAATATATTCTAGTTTATAATATATTTGATCGAATATCACCACATATGAAGGCAATAAAAGGATAGCAAACTTTTAAAAACCTTGATCCATAAATATTCAAAAGGGCGTAAAGGGCGTACCCGGTGCATGAAGCTCCCGCTTTACGCAGGGTCCGGGAGGGGCCGGATCGCGAAGCGATCTGATGTACGCTATATTTTCTTGCATAATTTGTGCAAGAGTGTTTCCACGGCTAGAACCCATGACCACAAGATCACAAAGCAGCAAACTTATAAAAATCAAGGAGGTAGGTACTCACAGTGAAAGGAATGACAATTGGTAATCCATTGGAAATAGGAAACCAAACATCAAGATTTAAGAAAGAGCCCCATATCACACTAAAGTAACCATTTCTATGGATGTTTGATAAAAAAAATATATACTGCTCGCAAAAGCCTCAAGAACAGAAGATTAATTTAGTGGAGCAATTGGAGACCAGAGAAATAGATTAAAGTTTGAAAAATGCATAGAACTTGCAACAAAGATGAATCCAAAGCCAGTTAAGTCATAAAAATCAACCCACAGATATATTTTTAATTATATCGTTGCTGATCCCATACCCTAGCCTAGCCCTTTGTCTCTTCTTCGAGCAAATAAAGCTAAACCAAGAACATGATAAATCATGGATACATAACCTGTGAAAATTGGCCACATGAATTAAAGAAAGTGTAACTAATGATAGAGATTCAGAAGAATAAAATATCAAAGAAAGCGTATGCAAATTGGATTCCACCTTCGTTGCCAAAGCTCACATCCATTCTGAATGGGGGAAGTTATTCATTTTGATTAATGCTGCAGCCCAAACCTCTTCTTCAACGACCTCTATTGAACCCCAATGCATATCTTTTGGTTCAATTATGTCATTCTTTGGAAGAGCCCAAGACCAGCAAGGCTTGGGCTTCCAAACAAACTAACCATCTCATCTTATGTGCAGGGACATCCATTTGACAAGAACAACAATGTCTGGATTGTAGATAGTGGATGCTCCAGGCACATGACAGGGAACAGATCTCTCCTACAACAATTCCAGAACTTTGATGGAGGGCCTGTCCAATTTGGAGGTGAGACCGGAGGATATATTTCAGGCAGAGGAAATATATCCAATGGCAGAATAAACATTGACAAGGTTCACTTTGTCAAACAGCTTGAACACAATCTGTTAAGTGTTTCTCAATTATGTGATCAAAAGCATCAAATGCTTTTCACAGAACATGAGTGCATTATCCTCAAACCAGGGATGACAATTCCTCCGAAATTGGTGCTTCTTAGATCTCCCAGGAAAGGGGATATGTACAAGCTAGATATGAACAACACTTCTCCTATGGGTGAAGTATCATGCTTTCTTTCTAAAGCTGATAGTGATGAGTCAACACTATGACATAAACGCATGTGTCATGTGAATTTTAAAACAATGAATAAATTGGCTAAAAATAACTTGGTACATGGTTTGCCTAAAAAGAAATTTTTCTGCAAAGATAACTGTGTTGCATGCCTGAAAGGGAAACAACACAGATCATTTCATAAATCCAAATGTGTTAACTCTATCACTACTCCATTACACTTATTGCACATGGATCTCTTTGGTCCCACAAGTATAATGAGCATTGAAAGGAAATCATACTACCTTGTGATTGTTGATGATTTTACTAGATTTACATGAGTATTCTTTTTAAGAAGTAAAGATGAAACTGCTGAAACATTAAAATCTTTTATTCTTAAAATAGAAAATCAAATTGATCACAAGGTTAGGATCATTAGAAGTGATCAAGGGACTGAGTTTAAGAACTTTGTTCTTGACTCATTCTGTGACTCAAAAGGGATTGCCAGACAATATAGTGCTCCCAGAACTCCTCAACAAAATGGTGTTGCTGAGAGGAGGAACAGGACACTTATTGAGGCTGCTCGAACCATGTTAGCTGATTCAAAACTACCTCTAACATTCTAGGCAGAGGCAGTTAGCACTGCATGGTATGTGCAGAACAGGGTTCTTGTAGTTAAGCCCCATGGAAAAACCCCTTATGAGTTATGGAACAAGAGGCCACTGTTCATTGGCTTTCTAAGGTCCTTAAGCTGCAGGTGTACCATACTTAACACAAAAGACAACTTAGCAAAGTTTGCTGAGAAGTCGGATGATGTTATCTTTGTTGGATACTCTTCTAGCTCCAAAGCTTATAGGGTATACAACATCAAGAATCAACAATTTGAGGAGTCATCCAATATAGTTGTTAATGAGCACACTCCTTGTGTTAGGGGGAATGGACCTGATTATATCTTTGATTTAGAATTGTTTCCAAACTATTCTAAACCATCTTGTGAGAATGTTTCAGCTGGAACAGGTGCTCAAGATGATACTGATACTGATCAACTATTTGAGCTACCCAGACCTCTTCCAAATTCTCCAAGAGCTGAAAGACAACAAGCTTCAACCATCCACAGATCTGATAGTTTAACTATCTCCAGGAATAGTGAAGCTTCAACAAGTGAATTATTTAATCAACCTCAAAGTTCTTCAGGTGATTCATTACAACACCAGGTTGAAGGAAGTAGTATTCTGAAGGAACAGACAACTGTTAATACTACTTCACGACCAACTATTGATGATGTTTCTCAATCATTCAATCAGTCCTCATTGAATGATTTTGAAACAGTAGCTGGACAGAGTGATCTAGTTCCTGATCAGAATATGTCCACCTGGACTTATCTCCGCAACTGGAAGTGATTACTCGTCTTAGGATTCACAACACTCATCCAACTGAAAACATCATAGGGAATGTCTCTGAAGGTGTGAGAATAAGAGGGCAAACTCATCATGGGAATGTCTGCTTGTACTCATGCTTCTTATCTCAGATGGAACCCAAGAAGATGCCTTTAAGGATAGTAGTTGGGTTGAATCGATGCAGGAGGAGCTGCTTCAATTCAGAAGACAAAAGGTCTGGAATCTATGCCCACTACCATCTGGTCAAGTACCCATAGGTACTAAATGGGTGTTTAGAAACAAGAAAGATAAAAGAGGCTTGATTATCAAGAACAAGGCAAGATTAGTAGTTCAGGGATACACCCAAGAGGAAGGAATCGATTATACTGATGTCTTTGCACATGTTGCAAGAATTGAGGCAGTTAGGATCTTCCTTGCTTATGCTGCATCCAAGAACTTCACAGTCTACCAACTTGATGTCAAGTGTGCATTTCTATATGGGGATATAGATAGGGAAATCTATGTATGTCAACATCCAGGATTTGAAGACCCACAGCACCCCAACTACGTGTGCAAACTGGATAAAGCTCTATATGGGCCGCACAAGCACCTAGGCTGTGGTATGAGACCTTGTCTCAATTTTTCCTGAAGAATGGATACACCAGAGGTACCATTGATAAAACTCTCTTCATCAGGAAGATTGGAGAAGACCATGTTACCCTCCCCATATGTATATTAATATAGTATATATATATATGTATATAGGGTTAGGTTCAAATGAGAATCCACCTTTATTGTAAGAACTCTTTAACTCTATATGCACCATTGATTAAACTTTTATGGCATAAGATGATGCCAAGTGTCTCCCCACTTTTTTTTAATAGAAAAGGACATTTTTAATATTTCAATACTATCCAAAAGTCAACTTTTAATATGGTAGTGACAAGTGTCACCATCTACTACTAAAAGATTCCATCTACTTTGTACTTTTTATTTTATAAAAGTTTACCCCCTTGTTTTTTAAACTATTATAACTTTTTAATCAAATGTTAGATTTTTATAAAAATAACACCATTAAACTCATCTCATTTTTCTCTTTAATTTCATTATACTTTTCCCCAAAAAAGACCGTTCGACATTACTGTAACATGACGTAATACCCAAATGTAATAATACGTTACACCATAAAATTAAAACAATTACAATTCAAACCAAAATAAAATTACACTACAATAATTATGTTTAAATTCAATAGTGATTTAACAAAAAATAGGATTACACTATTTTAACTCAAATGGTATATGGAGCAACACTAGTTACATTAATATACTAATGTAACATTATGTAATATGTTGATGTTACTTAGTGTTACGTTAATATAAACAAGTGTAACAGTAATATAAGAAGGTGTAACGTCATGTAAAAAGGTGTAATGTAAATATAAACCAAACGACATTATATCAATATAAACCAATGTAAACTAATGTAAACCAATATTAACCAATGTAAAACGATATGTAAACACAAACGAATCATTAACCAATATAAATCAAACGTTTTTAAATGTAAACTAGACGACATTACACCATGTCCTAATGATTTAGCACTACATCTGGAACAAAACAACCTACAAATTAACCAATGTAAATCAAAAAAGTATTACTCTTACATACTTATATCAAGCTACAATATTATACTGCTGTAACTTATAGCAAAACTATCACAAAACCTGACTGTAAACCAATGTAAACTATTGTAAACTAATGTAAACCAATCTGTAAACTAATATATAAAAATAAAGCAAACGTCTGTAACAAAATTAACCTAATACGTATATATATACACCAATGTAAACGAAATTAAATTTACAGCTTATTTTGTAAGTATACTGAAAACCTCCAGATCTGGCACTAAGATGAAAAGCACAAAATATGGAACCCTAATGATTTGGCACTAGATTTGGAACTAACAACCCAAATGTGGATTCTCTCGAATGCTACAACACAAAAATGCATATTTTGAAAGAAAAGAAAAACCCATAAAGAAATAGATCTGAAATGGTATGATTTGTGGTGGAGAAAGAGAATCAAGATCTGAATCGTGATGGTTCTTGTGACAAAGATGATGCTAATCGTGGTAAAAAACAATCAAATATATAAGTTTTAATTTTCCAAATGATATTCAAGAAGAACCCAACTTCCAAATATTCAAGAAGTAGCCTAACTCTCAAGTTGCAAACTTACATATACACATGAGACGGTAGTCACTATAAGGTATCATTAAAAATACAAATCATTCTATTGTGGTGCTGGAAAACCCGACAGTGTGGTGGTGGTTGCTCACGCGACGAGAATAGAACAAACCTAGATCTGGATCTTTAGAAAGACAAATCTGTTTTAGATCTGAAATGATTGGTGAACAGGGATGGTGGGTGATGATGGTGATGCACTGGTGGTGTTAGTTAGGACTCCAATTGATGTAGTGTAGCGTCGGAGATGAACATGTGGTGAGCTATAGGGTCGATTAGAAACGTAATGATGGTGGTGAGTGACTGGTTCACCGGTCAGCATTAGTGTGGAAGACGAAGGGGAACGTCGTTGATGGTGATGGTGGTGTAGAGTTGGTGTGCTCAAATGTAGTGTTGGTGGTGACTAGTAGTGTTGGTGGGTAGTGTTTGTTGGTGATGGTGAAGATGGATGGGGTTTTTAAGAGAGAGACAATGATGCTTAAAGTATAAAGGAGATTTGACATAAAGTATAAAAATGTAAAAGACTTTCTTGCCCTTCATTTAATCTATGTCATCCATCTCTAAGAAAGTACAAGAATTAAAAAATCAATGGTCATAAGAGGAGTTAAAGGGTTCTCACAAAAGCTAAGAGTTCTCACATGAACCCATTCATATATATATATATATATATATATATATATATATATATATATA
>JABSNV010000019.1:0-37500 GCA_024085815.1 Flaveria linearis | reverse complement strand
GTCACCCTTTGTTATAAAGGCGATGGTGGTGATGGGCGGCAGAAGATCAACAAAAGGTCAACCACAGGTGGACGGACGGATCATTATACGGACAACGGGGTGGCTGCAGCGGATAATGGCATGTCCAACACGGCTGCGGTGGCGGTTTTCACTATCGCCAACGGTGGTGGCAGTATTGGTGGTGGTGGTGGTGGTGGTGGTGGTGGGGTGGTGGTGGTGGTGGTGGTGGTGGTGGTGGTGGTGGAGGGGGGTGTAGGAGAGGCTGATATTGAAGTCAAAGTAAAAGGTAGTTTGTATTGTATGTTACTTTCTAGTTGTATAATTTAAAGTTATAGTTGTAAGTAAAGTGCATCAGTTATGTTAATTTGTACACACAGATTATTTCATTCAGAAATTTCTTTGTGCATTACAAATAACAAGGTGTTTTCACGACGGATAGATCCGTCAGAAGTCTATATTGGTTGCATTTATGTATACACCGTCACCTTAACGTTATTAGCAGTTATTGATAGTTTAAGTAGTTACTGTTAAACCCGGGGTTAATCATAGTTATGCAAATAACTATGCTAACCGTTTTGACAACTTTTTGTGTTAATACTTATTTTATATTTTATCCGTAGGATGTAGTTGTTTTAAGGGGATATCTTGGTGATCAAATGATATGAATTAAAATTTCAAATGTACAATTCCTCTGGGTTTTCGTGTATTTATGATAAAAATCTTGAAAATTGTTGGTAAAATGAATTTTATGATATAGTAAATTTTATGATATAGCCAGGGGTCTCTTTGGAAGCGGTCTCTCTACCTATCTGGATAGAGGAAAGACTTGCCACCACCTACCCCTCCCAGACCCTGCTATTGATTGGAATATACTGGGTTTGTTTGTTTGTTTGTTTAGTAAAGGTAAATATAATAAATCAGCATTTTTAATAAATGGGCCGTAATGGGCTTATTCTTAGTAATTGGGCCAAGATCTATACTCTTAGAGAGAGAGAGGGCAACATCATCTAAATGAAATCTCAAGTTCCATGTTTTGTTTAAACTTAAAGGATTATATATCATATTCATAATAACTTTTTTTACAAGTTCAACATATTTCATAGGCAGACCGCAGACTAAAATGAGTTATATGATTGATTATTCATTTTATAAGGAAAATAATGATATATCCTTCTACGTCATCCTAACCGAAGCACTTGTTAAATGTTCAGAAAATATTATAATTTTATGAACGGAAAATGACAACTAAGTAAACAGTATTCACATTAGGTCTATGTAGACACTAAACGATACCTCAAACGTGTCACCTTTTTTTATGCCGGATCGTTGTGGATAGAAGTAACCACACAAGAATAAAGCGCAACATTGATAAACCCTAAAGGGTGTCCAAAACATGGCTTTTTTTTAACATGCTTTCACTTTCAATCTATACTATATTATAATACACGAAGAAGGGATACCAACCAAATGTAAGAGTTTTGAACTTTTTATGCACAATGTACAATTTAAAATAAATAAATTTCAAGGGCAATATTGACTTTATAACCTACCTATAAAGATGGATATTCAAATCTATTTTACAATTTGATCCCTTGATCTATCAATATTGTTGTTTTTATGCTCCGTAAAAATCTACTTGTTTGGTAAATTATTTGTCAATATTTTACAATTCAAATCTACTTGTTTGGTGGGTATTAAAATACTCCGTAAAAATCAGTCACATTACTGTTAAAAAAACTGAAAATAAGGAATTCGTATTTATAAAAAAAATGGTTGTACCTGTGACCAAAACCTACATTAACTCACAAAAAAATAACAAATCCATCACAATGTCCATTACAGTCCGGATTACATCCAACCATTTTCATCCTAAAGTCTCAAAAAACATCACAAATACATAAAAGTTGAAGTAATGTACTGAAATATATGTTACTCACTATGACCCGCAGCTTCTGTTCTTTAACCTGAGATATTCGTAATTGTCAAAAACCTGAAAAATAAAACATCCGTATATTAATTTTTAGTAAATAGGATGAAAATAAGGATTTCGTATTTTTAAAACAATGGCTGTACCTGAGACAAAACCTACATAAACTAACAAAAAAAATACCAAATCCATCAAATAGTCCAGAACAGTCCTGAATATATACTACTAGCGACCTAATTACACAAAAAACATCCCAAATACATAAAAGTTGATGTACGGTACATAAATGTATGTTACATTCTGTAACCCGCTGCTTCAGTTGTATAACCTGAAATGTAACATATCTGTATATTAATTTTCAGTCACAAATAAATTCAAGAAATTTAAAAAATAAAGTATATACCTAATTTCCCGCAATTGATGCTACTTAAATTAACAAAAATAAAAAATAAATCAGAATAAATGTTAGTATAGATAATAAATATCGGGTACATCTTTTTTACATTATGTATAACCAAAAAAACAATTACTTACATATGTATAAATTACTTACATATGTATATAAAACCTACAATACAATATGACCAGAAGATGCTTTATTTAAAAAAATACCACAATTTATTTAAATAAAATCAGTAACAACATGAGCCATTTATGAAAACTGAAATCTTTGTTTATAAATATAGTAATTTATTACAAATTTAAAAATAATAATAATGCCTACAATACATACATATCTCTCATGTCATTATTAAAAAAATTTAAAGTAGTAATATATAACATACAAAACTTTTATATAAATCCAAAAAAATATTTTTATTATCCCTGATGGACATTAATTATTATTAAAACCATAATCATCAAAGATAGATGTACCCATTTTATTTTAGTTCACATTGGTTAAAATTTCCACCATATGGTTAAAAATGGTAAAATTTTTAACCCGAAGATGCTTTATCAGAAACAACAACCTAACAAACAAAGAGATGTTTATGGCAGGCCTAATTCGGTTGTTCTTCAGGCGCCAATTGAAAATTTAAAAACCCAACAGCAACCTATAAATACATACAAGTTCATAACTTTTTAAATGGAGAAAAACTAACCATGTCTTTGGATGCTGCAAAAAATCGTGAATACCAACCATTTAAGGTTGCACCTTTAGAAGTTCTGCATACGGATCTCGGCAATTCAAAGGTACAAACATAAAATGTTATATTTATGATTACAAGTGTATTGAACGTGGTATATGATTTAGTAATTATTTTAATTGTATTTTGTATTTTGTGCAGGTTGTTTCTCATAACAAGGTTGGTGTATAGTCAAATGTTAATTTATACATATGATTGTTTTGTGCTTATTTGATATTATTTTTAATTTTTATATTAATCAATAATTGATTTTAAACATCAGGATGTGGATGAACATAAAGTGCAGGGTATTGGAGATCTTGATGACGAATTGAATAAACATAAGCCTATCAAGGTAAATGGTTTCCATTTGTTTATGTTTACATTCGGTTTTAAATTTGATGTAAAATGCAATCTGATATATTTTGTATACAGGTAGATATTGATCTTGATCTTGATAATAGTGTTGAGATTATTTGTTGTGGTGCCATGTTTAGTCCCTACAAATCTGATCTTCAACGTGAATTTAGTGAGGAGGTATTTTTAATACTATTATATATTTATTTTATAAGCTTTATACTAACTATTTCTTTATTTAAGGATTGGCTGTTTGAAGCACAAGCTAAGATATTTGAAAACCAAAAAAGAGAAAAAAGACGCTTGACGAATGGAAATGGAGTGAGGTAATTGAGTTGGATGGTCCGGATAACATTGACAAAGACCATGAACTAGAAGACACTGCATGTTCAGCCAAGAAGCATGAAATCAGAATTAAAATTCCTCGTGTGACTGTGCAGAAGCGAACTAGACCTCATCTTGTTTAGACTTAAGTTTAGATGAAAAATATTTTATATTTGTTTCGTATTTTTAATTTATGTTCAATTAGTTTAATAAAAAGTTGTAGTTTGTTTTAAAAGCATATCTCATGCTATGTAATTAAATCATTCTATCATCTTTTTAATATTATGATTTTCAGTATGTGGGTTTATTTAAATTGTTTATGTTTATTGATCTTATTATTTATTAAATTCAATACTGCTCTATTGGTTAATTCAAGCATCTAACTCAATAATTAGAAAGTTGAAGATTTTCAACAAAAAAAAAGCAGCAAAGTTTAAGGAAAACATTTTCATAATATCAACTTAATCAAGCACAACAACATCAACTAGATAAAGCCACCAGCAAACTCAAACTTATAATTCTGATTCAAGCACAAACCATCATCACAAACAACATAAACAGCTAGATAAAACCAATCATAAAACCATAAACAGGTTCACTCTGAACCATTAATCAATAAAATCATGAATCAATCACAAACACTTAAACGAAATAAACACTAACAATATCAAACTTATATATGAAAGTAAATCAGCAATGTTTTATCAAAATATTTTAATAATATCATCTTAATCATTAAGTTGTTTAGTATATTAAATTCAAACCTAAAATGTGATTAAGATAAACACAACAAGACACCTACAAAAACTAAAAAATATAATGTAGAAGTATTATCAATGTTTTTACTTCCTGTCAATTAGTAAGTTGTTTGTATATTTCAGGGACAATATACGGGTAGGCAAACTAACAATGCTCAATTTTATTATTCAAGTGCCAACCTTTGCGGATGACAAGATTAGTAAAAAGTGTCCACAGTTCATCTAATAAAAAACAAACATAAATTTTAAAAGTGTCAACCTTTGCGGATGACAAGGATTTTGAATCTGGTATTGTTTCTTAGACTAAAATCACTTTATCCAATTGCAAATTGATTATAGTAGAATATTAGGCGAGTTAGTTAGTTAATGATAATATTTAACACTTTAAATATTTTAAAAGTTTAAGAATTTAAACCATAAAAAATCAATAGAGTTTAAGGAGAACATGTTTTTAGGGCCTGTCAATTATTAGGTTGTTCCTATTTTTAAGGGACAATCTACGGTAATGCTTCACATATATAAACATTAGTCAACAAAAGTATACTTTTGTTTTCAGTTTTTCAGATTCGAATTCTTAGAAATCAACATCCGTCTGCTTAAAGGTGTTTTTCATATTTTATTGATTGCTACTGTGAATAATTTTTTGATTACATATGCATTATTTGTTTATCTATTTCTTTTTAACACATAAACTCAACAAGCTACATGTTTCAGATTTCAGCTTTTGATTCTTAGCAATCAACATCCGTGTGCTTAAAGGTATCTTTCATATTTTATTGATTGATACTTTGAATAATTTTTGATTTCATAGGCATTATTTGTTTACTTGTTTCTTATTAACACATAAACTCAAAAATCTACATGTTTCAGTTATTTTGATTTCATATGTATTATTAAGAAAACCTTGTATGTAAATTAGTTTTATTATGTTATGATTACATTATTCTGTGTGACATTTTCAATATTAAATGTTCATGTTAGGTTTAACATGTACTATGCACACACAATAACTCCCATACTAATAACAATTAAACTCTAACTACATATCAACAGTTTTTACAGTTCCTCCTAATGCAGCCAAATATCAAATACAAACACAAAAACAAAGGATATCATCGTATTAGGCTGAATTATATAAACAATCATCATCAAAATAATAAACCAAGCATACTAATTGTTATAACAGAATAATTACAATTACAACTATATTTAGGTTAGGTTGAGACTAATTTTAATGGTTGTATATATTTATCAAGATATAATCCATTAACATACCGTAATAAAATTAACTTATTTGACACATGTAAAAGTACACAAGCACACACAGAAGAACAGAAACACACACATTATTCTGTGTGACATTTTCAATATTAAATGTTCATGTTAGGTTTAACATGTACTATGCATAATAAAATAACTCCCATACTAATAACAGTTAAACTCTAACTACATATCAACAGTTTTTACGGTTCCTCCTAATGCAGCCAAATATCAAATACAAACATAAAAACAAAGGATATCATCGTATTAGGCTGAATTATATAAACAATCATCATCAAATAATAAACCAAGCATACTAATTGTTATAACAGAATAATTACAATTACAACTACATTTAGGTTAGGTTGAGACTAATTTTAATTGTTGTATATATTTATCAAGATATAATCCATTAACATACCGTAATAAAATTAACTTATTTGACACATGTAAAAGTACACAAGCACACACAGAAGAACAGAAACACACACATTACACTCACACCAACGATAACACATAACACTAAAAAATGCACGTTTATATCATTTGATGTACAATTACAAGGATATCAAAATACCAAGTACAAATACAGAAACAAAGGCTATCATTGTATTAATCTGTATTAAAGAAACACTCATCCTCAAAATAATAAACCAATCATACTAATAGTTAACGAAGCTTAGACGGAGGCCAGATTCCTAACCTCTCTAATAAAGGTCGGACAAGCACGACTAAGGAGTTAATCATTCAGTATGATTGTTCTCTATAGTACTACTAATATGCACGTAAGACACACACAAATAATCCACCTTAAATCAAAATAAATTAAGGATGTTGTTATAACATAATAAAATAAAAAGTACTAAAGTGTACCCGCGTATAGAACAGTTTTAAAATACATGTCACCTTTGGAATTTCCTTGGTTTAAAGTTTTACTGTATATGTCAAATATTTAAACAAAGCACAATAACATGATTAATTATTTCAATGTGAAATCTCAAAAATCAGTAATCAAGCATAACAAAATCAACCAATAAATAATCACCACCAAATTCTAACATATATTTGCAAATCCAAAACTACACCCTGAACCATTAATCAACAAAGTCATGAAAAATATCTTATATATTTAGGTTAGTTTTAGAATAATTGTATTTATTGTATATAATTAACTCATATAACCCAGCAACATACAATTATAAACATAAATATTTAGACACATATAAATGTACACAAGCACACACAGAAGAACATAAACACACACATCAGCAACACACTAACAATAACACATAAAACTACAAAATGCACGTTTAAATCATTTGATGTACAATTACAAGTATATCAAAATATCAATTACAAATAAAGAAACTAAGACTGTAACCGTATTATGTTGTATTGTAGAAACACTCATCCTCAAAATAATAAACCAATCATACTAATAGTTAACGAAGCTTAGACGGAGGCCAGATTCCTAACCTCTCTAATGAAGGTCGGACAAGCACGTCTAAGGAGTTAATCAATCGGTATGATTGTTCTCTATAGTACTACTAATATGCACACAAGCCACACAAATAATCCATAATAAATCAAAATTCATTAAGCATGTTATTATAACAGAATTAAATAAACAAGTAATTAAGAGTGCCTGCCTATAGACCAAGTATTAACACCGGTGAGGGTACTTGCAAATTGTCAAAGGTTTGGATGCCTTACACAGGATTGGTTACCATTTTAGTTATCTTTCAAGGTTAAACCATACAGAATCTGCATCACACCACCAATCTGCATTTATGAAGTTGATTAGCATTAATGTTGTAGTTCTGTAAAAAAATTATAATATGCTTGAGAAGAAAAATGCAACAAACACAGAAACAAAACAACTGGCTTTCTGAAAACACATTAATCAAGCACAAGAACATCAACTAGATAAAACCACCATCAAACTCAAACTTATAATTCTGATTCAATCACAAACCCTCATCGCAAACAACATCAACAGCTAGATATCACAAACACTTAAAAGAAAATAAACACCAACAATATCAATCTTATATATGACAAATCACAACTAAACCCTGAACCATTAATAACGAAAATCATAAAATGTAATTACTATCTCAGTTGCATAAACATCTAACCCTAAACCCAACACCAACTCAGCGATGTCTAATAACACAGAGAAAGTAGATAAATAAAGAACTTTCATACCTCTAAAATTGTGGATCTAGAAGACCGTCAAATGGTGCAGTGAAGTTGAATCCAGAAACCCTAGGGTCCGAAAACCCTAATCGACTGTCGAATACAACTAAACATAGATGGTTACAAACATCCAAACGATATTGAACAATGTCGATATAGAATACCGTCAAAGGGTTGAGTGTAGGTGAAGCCCCAAACCCTCGGGACCAAGAACCCTAATCGACTGTTGAATACAAAGAATCACGGATGTTGATAATCATCGAGATGATGTTGGGCGCTATGGATGTATAATACTGTCAAAGGGTGGATTCGCATTTGAATCCCGAACCCATCTGGTCCGAAAACCATATTCGACAGTCGATTACAACGAAAGAAAAAGGGTGAAACAATCGGGAAGAACCGTGAGGAACCCTCTACATGCACAAACTATAAACCGATGAAACAACATCAACCGGGATGATTCTTGGATCAGCGGTTGTCGTTTGGGTTTCTTGAAACCCTAAGACAAAATGGATGACATCCGAGATCCCCGATGTGTATCTATACAACCGTCCACCCCACACCTACCCCAATTGAACTATGTTATATAAAATAAATTTACACTTTATACAAATATAATTAGTATAATATTACAATTTTAATTGTAAATTATACAAATAAATTTTGTATAATATTATACAATTTGTATAATATCACCTACCCCAATATTATACAAATAAAATTTGTATAATATTACAATTTTAATTGTTGCATTTAGAAAAAAAAATTAGCTTTTAACATTTTTTCTTACTTACGATCTATTTTATAGGTTAATTACCTAAGTATTTTATGTTTATATATATTATATGCTCTATGTACGCATACCCGAAGACATGTCTATCCGATTCACGGATAAAGAAAACGCAATAAAAGAATTGATAAATGTTGTGTTTCCGTCTGTTCAGAACAATGTACATTCCTCGGAATATATAATATCAAGAGCAATATTATCCACGAAAAACGAGAGTGTAGACGAGATTAACGATCAGATGATTGCAATATTTCAAGGAGAGGAAAAGACGTACTACAGTTTCGATGAAGTTGAGGATGACCGCCATAACTTTTACCCGGTAGAGTTCTTAAACTCACTAACAACTCACTAACTATTAGTGGTCTACCGCCTCATAAACTACGATTGAAAATTGGATGCCCCATCATATTGTTACGGAATATCGATCCATCGCATGGTTTATGCAATGGCACAAGGTTGATATGTAAAGGTTTCCAGCGCAATGTTATTGATGCTGAAATAGCTGTTGGTCAACATACCGGTGTAACATCGCGTTTTTTTTAAAAAAGGAAAAATGTTAATCGTTGTAAACAAATAAATTTAATAATTACAATACCCAAAATAATAATAATAATGTTAATAATAATAAAGTTAATAATAATAATAATAATAATAATAATAATAATAATAATAATAATAATAATAAGATAATAATAATAATAATAAAGTTCAGGGGATGTTTTGTCAATTTTGAAACTTAAAATCTAACTTTAATACATGAAATAACAAACCTCATAAACCACAAGGGGCCAAAGTGTAATTTTTTTTTAAAACCATTCATCACCATCGCTCACCCCCGTCGACCTCCGGCGACCCCTCCGGCGACCCGAAAACCCCAAACAAATCCAATTTTAAATCCCGAAACACAAACCAAATCGTTTGTATACGAGTTTCGAATCTCTACACACTTTAATAATGGAGATACAGCTCATGAATCCATCATCCAAATCGCACCGAACATTGTCGGCACCTTTACACTCAAATCGCACTAACAACTCAATAATTATCAAAGTAAGTCCACCTAAACAATCCTATACATAATCCTAACTGAACTAAGCTTTCAATTGTACCTAAAACAAATCCAAACATCTCGTTCGAGTTCTTCCATTGTCGCGACCTGCAACACGATTAAAGTCCCACTTCGATCGATTTTAACCAAAATTGATAAGGGGCTTTTGATCCTTATCAACATGCGAAGCTAACCTCAAATTTAATTCGATTATAATCAAGTTTTGCTCACCCTTTAATCACAACAAGGAACCGCGACTGTTCTTCATCGACTTCAACATCAATTCATCACCATATAGGTAATTCGACACACCTACATACTCGATTATACACGGGCAATCAAAGCCCTATGATTTCAGTTACTATCGGGATCGAATTCGTGTCCAATTTGGTTCGGATTCGAACTAGGGCTCAAAAGGAATTGGGGTTGATTTGAACTGGTGTTTAAAAAGGTTGAAACCCGGTTTCTTTCGCGATTGCATGCTTAGCCCACTGGTTCCTGCGCCCCAAGACCAACCTGAGGTCCCGGGTTCAACCCCGGGCCACCTCAATAATTTCTAAATTTTTTTTTAAAAGCATTTTAAGCTCTTTAAAAATTCTGAAAAAAATCCTAAAAATTTTAAAAATGTTTTTACAAACATTAAAAATTTTTAGAACAATTTAATTAATTTCTGAAATTTATTTCTAATATTTTATCTATTTTAATAAATGTTTTAAATAAATAAAATTACAAATAATACAAAATTATTTATACGAAAGTGGACTTTTAATAATTTAATTTATTTAAATTATTATTCGACACAGTGTTACCTTTAATTTATTTAAATAATATTTATTAGTATTTAAATCACGATTAAATATAAATGTTTCATATTTAAATCATTCCAAAAACATTTCTTATTTAAATAATTAAATACTTTAATTAATTGACATAATTAATTAATAAAATTAATTATTTGTTATTTCTCCACACGTTAACGATAAATCAAACAGATACGAATACTGATACATACATTTTTAATAAATACAAAACATAATCATTTTCAATAAATTCATTTTATTTCAAAACATTTTTAACTAAATAAATTATTTAATTTAAAATACCATTCAAAATCAAAATGGAAACCTTAAAACATTCCCAAACTTTCAAATCATTATTATTCTAACACGAGACACCGTTCCTTAGGTTAACCGTAAGGAAATCACAGGTGTCTAACCTATCACGTTCAAATCCAATTTCATCAATCAGGTGAGTATTCATATCCCCTTTTATATCATTTCCTATTTGGGGGAAATCATGTGATACAATATATTCAATCATGATATTCTATTGTTATTTCATTCTAAATTCAATTCAAGACAGGTTATGTTTTTACTTGCAATTATGTGAACATACTTTGATAAACTGGACGACAGTAAAACCCTAATTCAATCAATCAATCCTGGTATCAATGGTAGATCTACTGGTTTGGGATAATCCACCCCACATGGATTACGAGTGGTGATTATACAAACCCACCCCATATGAATAGTCGAGTGGTGATTGTGCCAGAGGCAGGAGTCAATCTATGGTTTATGTGTGGAGTCTATTATATGCAAGTGTCAAGTCAAGGGGTTGTTATTGTGTCAGTTTATCTATATGCTTTACTATTGCAATATAAGTCTTAACGTTACCTTGTGAATTGAATTATTCTCAATCAATCAATCAATCTATATGTATACTCAAAACTGTGATTACTCACCAGCTAATTCGTTAGCTGACTTTATTTTCTCACATGATTTTAGGTTAAGCAAGCTAGTGGACTTCTACTTAATCATATAAGACCTGGACTTAGTCAAAACAAAAGACAATTATTATTTGTGACTTTAACTGTTGTATTTGTATCTGTTAAACTCATGCTATCCTGTAAACTGATTTTAATATTATTTTCACTATTAGACAATCATGTGTTATGAACAATCAATCATTCCCTCGTCCGCTCCGATGATTCCGCCGTCGGTCGGGGTGTGACAGATTGGTATCAGAGCCATGGTTATAGGGAATTAGGTTATTAGAAATGGAATGACCTAGACTATAACTAAGTACCCTTACACATGAGTCCTCTCATGTATTTTACATGCTTAGATAGGATTTTTATGTGCCTTACGTGTTTATACTTGATTATGTGATTATCTGCCTTATGTGATTATTCTTATACTTTGAATCTATCAATGTACACACGAATCTTAACTCATATTCTAAGGCATTGTGTGCCTAATTCAAGTGATTTCAAACTCCAAAACTCGATTGTTATTCATGGTTTTCAAATCTCGTCAAAGTCCGTGTCACATGACCGAGAACATGCAATGCTGGAAGAGTGGGATACCTGTATCTTAAGGTGTTCTGTCTAGGCAAGGTATTCATACAACTTGATTACCTTACCTGGGAACCCTCGAGATGAGTATTCGCTTATAGGTACGCATGTCCTCGTTAAGGTTGTGGTGGACACAAATACTTTGATTAGTCAACGTACTCGCTTTGATTTACGAATCAGACGATTACACTCGGAACATATCATCGTTATTATGCCAAATTCTCGATCCTCGTTTTCATGTTGAATAGCTCATATTACCCAATTCTCATAAACTATCTCAATGATATTTCAGAATGTCTTCTCGTCGAATCCGTTCACGATCTAGAAACTCTGGCCGTAAGATTTCTGCTATTGTAGCACGTGAAGTTACTGCGATCATCCCAACTCTACTTACCCATTTGAACCAAGGAAACAATGTTGTTCAAAACCAAACTGCACCAAACCCTCCTCAAACTTGTACTTACAAACAATTCAGTTCTTGCAACCCCACTAAGTTCAGTGGAACTGAAGGTGCTACCGGATTACTACAGTGGTTCGAAAGCATCGAAAACACATTCTTAAACAGTGAATGCCCTGAAAATCTGAAAGTCCGGTATGCCACAAGTGTTCTCCAGAAACGCGCACTTACTTGGTGGAACGGGGAGAAACGAACCCGTGGAACTGAAACTGCTCTAGCCTTAACATGGACTGAAGTTAAGGATCTCATGACTAAAGAGTTCTGCCCAAGAAATGAAGTCCGGAAACTGGAAGCTGAGTTCTGGGAATTAACCCAAGACAGTGGCGAGAACCTCACATACACTAACCGATTTCACGAACTGAGCCTTTTGGTACCGCATCTTGCTACCCCTAGCTCCCGAGCCATCGAGAAATATATTGGTGGACTACCCATGCAGATTCAGGATACGGTGCTAGGAAGGAATCCTTCGACACTAGAAGATGCTATTAGACTGGCTGCGCAATTAACCGATAATCATGTGAAAGCTGGTTCTTTAACCAGAAAAGGGTCGAAGAAGAATACCGATAAACTCCCTAACGAAACCGTCAAAATCGACCCACCCGAGCCTTCCAGGAACAAGAAGAGGAAGGCCAATTCTCAAAACTTTGCTGTAATTACCCCTGCTGTGCCAATTACTCAAGTCCCTCCAACACATCAACAAGCGGTAAACAACCAATCGCTGATGAGAAAGCCATACGCTGGACCCCATCCACTGTGTAACATCTGCAATTACCATCATCCCGCTAACACTCAGTGTCGTCAATGCACAAACTGTGGTCGTTTGGGTCATACATTCAACGTGTGCAGGAGTGCTGCTAAAGCTCCGATGATTCCGCCGTCGGTCGGGGTGTGACAACCGGGAAAAGAGTTTTTCTGCCAAGAATCCCACTAACTCTTTCTGAAGATGACATGTTCCCGTTCAAGTTGAAAAGAAAACAGTTTCCCATTCGACTTAGCTTTTCCATGACAATCAACAAAGCTCAAGGTCAAACGATTCCAAATGTTGGCGTTTATCTTCCTGATTCTGTATTTTCCCATGGTCAACTTTACGTGGCATTATCAAGGGGTATATCACGGGATAATACCAAGGTTTTAGTACATCCTGAAAAAAATTTCAAGCAACTAGGGGTATACACTTCGAATGTTGTATATCGGGAAGTGTTTCACGATTTATGAAATGTGTGTTTACAATAATGTAAGAATATGTATTTGTTAAATGTTCTTCCTTAAGTTGTTATACCTATAATGACCTGTTAACACGATTACATGATTGTTTTTTTAATTATTATGACGATTAATGTTTTTCTTTACTGTTTAAATATGATATATTTGTTAACACTGAATTAATTTATATTCGTTTTAGATAACATAAAAGTCTATTATGGAAGAGTCAAAGATTAACCCGGAAGACGTGCCAGGTATGACTTAATATTTATAATTTTGTTCGGTTCAAAGTATCTACACATAATTATAATCCAATAACTCTAATTGTAAAATTGCAATAAACAATCTAAAAAATTTTTTTTCTCAGTGACTAACCCTGCTCCAACTACTGAGGTACCAGTCAAAGTTGAAATGTCTGAGGATATTTGTACGAATAAATCTGAGGCAGAGAAAGACGATGAAGCACAGTATACTCCTGGGTCCCCTATGGATGAAGAATGGTGGTCGAACAATATCGATGAGATCATCAAGCTCTGTGAGGCATACGATTGATTGTTCTAATCATGCAACTATCTCAACGTTCATGATTTTACGTATTCTGCTTTGGTTATTCAAGACTTGAATTCTCGGATCCGATTGTTACCTTATTTCATTATCGTTTTATTTACCGGTTTCATAACTTATATTTACTTTGTTCTCTAATATTATGAGTAGATTCATCTCAATGATTTCGGAGTAAAAGTTTAAATTTTGTTCTTAAAAATATTATTCGCATACGGTTCTTACGCACCACTAATATCGTATTTAAAAGCGTCGCACCCGCCGCATCGCGCGGGCACGCTACTAGTAATTCTATCATGTATAACAATAGAAGATGTAGATTTATCAAATATCTACAAGCCATTATCTATTTATTTGATATTATCACTAGATTTACCTACTATTTTAAAGTCGCTAAAGCACATAATGATGATTATAGTGTTCATTCTCTTTTAATCATAAAAATGAGAGTTTCCGCATATCATTCATCTTGTACCTTTCCACACAAATAGTTGTTTACCATTGTCAGTGTTTGGTTGGTGATTATCATCCTATGAAGGTCTCGGAATCCATTGCTTAACTAAATTTACCAACTCTTTTAAAGTTGTTAAAGCACACAATGATGGTTATAGTGATCATTCTCTTTCAATCACATAAAATGAGATTTTTCGCATATCATCCATCTTGTAATTTTCCACACAACACGACCATATAGTGGTTTACCGTTATAAGTGTTTGGTTGGTAATTTCATTTTATGAATATCTCGAAATCCTTTGGTTAACTAAATTTACCTACTCTTTTAAAGTCGTTAAAGCAGAATGATGGTTATAGTGACCATTCTCTTTCAAAGTTTCCGTATATCATCCACCTTGTACTTTTGCACACAACACGACCAAATTTACCATTGGTGATTATCATCCTATAAAGATCTCCAAATTCATTGGTTATTAATCTTCCATTTTCAAACTTTTTTTCAGATGTTTTGGTTGGGTTCTGTCATCGTTGAACAATGTCTACGAGTAATACTCAAAATATTCTAAAACTTACTCAAGATCTTCTTAATGATGGCTTCATAATCATCAATTATTTGCTAACTAGCATCAGATATGATATCAAACCGATCATCAACGATCATTCTATCGCAAACATAAGATCATATCATTACAAAATTAACTGATCTTGAAATCGAAATAGACAACATAATATGTTAATCAACAACTAGGGTTTTAGAAATATAATTAGTTTTTATGTGACAATTGCTTCTTTGAATATCAAATATGCTTCATAAGTTCATATGATCAGATTCCATTAATGTACAGTTAAAAACAATAAAGCTTTATGCAACATCAATGGTGGAGGACTCGAATTCCTACTGATTTGAGGCCAAAAGAAAAAGCATCGTCAACCCACGATTCTTTGTTCTTGTTGGTAAAATGAGAATATATCACCACCTTTTAGAAACAATTATTTATTATAGCTTTATTCTAGGGTGTACGTAAAAGACTAAAGCTGTTTGTGAGCTACTTAAGATTCTTTTGCTAAAAACTCAAATTGAACCGAATTTAAACAAGCTTCAATCTATGTTAGAGCTAAATTAATAACTAAGCTCAAGCCCAAGCTTCAATTTTCGAGCTCACCTAAGCTCGTGAGTCTAAACGATTCACTATTTATATACTTTTTATTTAATATATTAAATATATATTTTACATTATTATTTTTATAATTATATAAAATTATTATATTTTGTTAAATAATCTTTATCTTATACATATATTGAAAATAACTATAAATGTATATAAATAAATAATTAAACAATTAGTAAGTAATAAATAAGTTGAGCACAAGAGTAAATCGAGATTCAAAAATTAGTTACAAGTACGTCTAGCTTCAACTTTAGAAATAAAGCTTCAAACTAGCCGAGCTTGAGATTCGAAGAATAGTAATGTGTCAAACTCAAGCTTAAGAAATAGAGGTTTAAACAAGTTGAGCTCGAGCTCTCGTAAGTTTTATGATCTGAGCTTTAGCCTAGATGATCTCATGCTTGACTCGACTCATTTACATCTGTATAATTTTTGCGAGATGCGAATTTAGGGTTTTGAGAAGGATAAAGCAAAGATGCAAAGCATCTCAAGAATGGATAAATGCTAATTTGTCTTGTATCTTATTTGCCATTGATGATTCCATCACATACACGAAGAACATATCCCAAGCATATAAACCCTAGCTTTTTTTTTTGAAGAACAAGTGCTAAAGTGAGCTTTTTTTGGTAAATCATGAACACATTAAAGAGTTCAAACACGAAATAAATCTTTAACAGTTGTCAAATTCAATTTGAATCAAGCAATTTAAGCGCGCTTATTCTTTGTGATTAAACATCTGGAGTTAATTTACGAGTTTATAGATTCGTATTTGAATCAATTCGATATATACAAGTTGGCTATAAAACACCAAACTGAAACATGCTCTAACCTTTTATTGGAAATCGTCATAAAAGATTGAAGCATTGTGACTAATAGTCGTAGGAGGTTGACTCAGATCACATATAGTGTTGTTTTTAAAAAAATCGCAACAACATAATGTTAAGTTTTAAAATTTTGATTATACGTGACGTGCTAATCTATACGTATAGATTTTATTCAAAACAAGCCATTGGAAAGCTCAACAAAAACCAATAGTTTAGAATAAAAAGATGGTATTATTCGAAGAACAAAATGGGAATGTAGCTCATGTGTAGTCTTATGCTTTAAATGGTTACCTTAATGACCACGTCAAATTAAAGATGTTCGTGGTTCTATAACGTTAACACTCCCAAGATATAGTGGATTATAAGCTGAGATAAAATCAAATGACATCTGTGACCATGATAATTCGTATATATACACACACACGAAAACCTTTTATATGCTTTATTTTCTTACAAGTACGCATATGAATGAGTACTTACCTACACATTGCTAATATACATACGTACTGACGTACAAGCATACACATATTAGAAATTTACGACCGAATGCAAAGTAAAACACATACAAATTATGTCATGGTTACGTGATTTTATGTAAGGAGGACGTTTGAACGACAGTTTTATTATTTAAAACAAGGTGTTTGTGTGTGTGTTAAAAGGAAGTGATAGTTATATAACAGTATTATGTCTAAAGTGGTTTAAAGGAAAAAAACCAATGTGTAGTTATAGTTTTATTATTAAAATCTATTATGTATCTTTATCTTTACTACTATATAATACAAAATATTGGGACAAATTAATAATTTTTTCTATATTTTAAGACATCATATGAAAAGACATAGTTTATTTTTGCTTTTCTCTTTATATTTTTTTCATATTTGCCCTTTTTCTATATGAGAGTTTTTACTTTTAACATATTTGTTTTAATGGATAAGAGTTTTTACTTTTAGCATATTTGTTTTAATTGATATTTATGCACTATCAAATACTATATAATTTAGTAATAGTATCATAACGACATAATAACGAATCATCAAAACATGTGTAAATATCAACAATCATTGTAACGTGCCTATGTCATTAAAATCACTAAAACCAAAATAACTCAAAAAACTATAATTGTGACCTTCTCGTAAACGTTCAAAACGGAACCACGGCAAAAGCGCGAGCCTAATCCTCTAATGATATATTAAATGTTGTTAAATAGAAGGTTTAATTATCATAAGTTAAAGTTAATGGATTTATGGTGGAATTGGTGCGGGGTCACATGGGTTGTATACGGTTCCTTTGAGTTGGCTAATTATGTAAAAGATGACCAAAGGGATGCCACCCAACATGTGTTAGTTTTGTACCTAATACTGGTAAAACCCCACCCACGCCATGTGCACTTAATTCGCAATTTGTCATCGTCTTTTATGTCTAAGATATTGCTAATGGTCATCTTTTTACTTTTCATTATCCTTCTTCGTTTCAGTGTTACTATCGTATCATCGTTTTGTACATTCATTTAACAATAAAATCTACTTCTAATGTTATATCGTTATCCATAGCGAGACTAAAACTCTCGACTTCATTAAGAGGGAAAATAGTTTAAACACTATTTGTTATGAACACTTTTCACCCTCCTTCATCTTTCACTCTTTTTTTATAATTTTTTCTTCTTCTTTGTTTTTATAATAATTCAATTAACATCTAACTTGGATTTTTTAATAAGTCGAACAAAAAGATTCATCTATATGTTTTTAAAAAATAAATACTACATGTTATTAGGGAAAAAATATACATTAAGAAAATGATGACTCGATCTGATTTGTCTAGGTTGTAAGAGGCGTACCTAATTGAGGAAATAGTAGGTTTAATCCTCGTGAGTGGTGCAATCTAGATGTGGAGTAGCTTAGCAGTATTTTAAGGTTTTTGGTGAGAAAAAATGTGTTGATGATTTTTTTCACGATGCTTTCCAATTTCTATGGGGTGACTAGGAGGGCGGCGGTGTTCCCACACTTCCTGATGGTCACATGATCACCGCAGCTGATAGCGGGGGTACCATTCACCCGGTCTAAAATTAATTTTAAAAATTATATTTTATTTAATGAATTTCTTGAAATATTTAGTATATTTAATCGTAAAATTTGCCAGTCCTAATATACAACTATATTAGGTTATTTGAAAATTATATTTTAAAAAATGATAAACTATTTCAAGTCAAATTTAACTATTTATAAAGTTAATACACTTATGGTTTTATACAACCGTTTACATCAAAGAGACTCGAAATAAGCTCAACATCTTAAACCATCTCCAATGTCACCTCTCTCGTATGAAACGTCTCTCTTCTGTCTTGTCATCTTTCTCTACTCTCCTTCTCTTTTATTCTTTCATCACTTTCCACTTATTCGTATTTTATATTCTTACACACTCGTGATATAAGATTTTTTTTATCTATCTTTCCCTTTCATCTTTACCTCACCCATTTTTTTTTTTAAAGATAACGTCAATAGAGATGCTTATAATCACATAATTAAAATACATATACATATACGTATACGTGTACGTGTACGTGTACGTGTACGTGTACGTGTACGTGTACGTGTACGTGTACGTCCACGTGTACGTCCACGTGTACGTCCACGTGTACGTCCACGTGTACGTCCACGTGTACGTCCACGTGTACGTCCACGTGTACGTCCACGTGTACGTCCACGTGTACGTCCACGTGTACGTCCACGTGTACGTCCACGTGTACGTCCACGTGTACGTCGACGTGTACGTCCACGTGTACGTCCACGTGTACGTCCACGTGTACGTCCACGTGTACGTCCACGTGTACGTAGACGTGTACGTAGACGTGTACGTAGACGTGTACGTAGACGTGTACGTAGACGTGTACGTAGACGTGTACGTGTACGTGTACGTGTACGTACACACGTACATATACGTACACACGTACATATACGTACACACGTACAGATACGTACACACGTACAGATACACGTACACGTACAGATACACGTACACGTACACGTACACGTACACGTACACGTACACGTACACGTACACGTACACGCAAAGTACACGCGCGTGCGCGCGCACACGTAGCGCACACGTACACGTACACGTACACGTACACGTACATACATATATATACATGTACATATACATACATACATATATATATATATATACGTATATATATATATATATATAGGATCAGGATCTTTTCAGAACTTATAAAGATCGTCAGAACTGCGAGAACTAATATTAGCCGCTGATCTTAATATAATTTATAATTTGTTTATTAATTAACAAAGGATAACATGGTAATTTAACATTTTTATGATTTGTAACTTCTTAATAAATCTCCTTATATTAGGCAATTCAATTATTTTAATTTAAATATTCTTTATATTGTAATGCAGATCACGATTTAAACTAAATACTCCAAGATTCCAGCCAATTTTTCATTTTTGACATCTGAATGGAAGATTATTGATAATTTTGTTCAATGTTTTAATCTTCAAGGAGTGTACAATATTTCTTATCAAGAGAATATTCAAGTTCAAAGCAAGGTTTGATAACTGTGTTTATCATTTGAAAAGTTTTTGTAAATACTTTCATTGATTTCATCTTTAACATAATACATAATAAATATATTTGATTTTCGATCTAAAAGCTTCTACGTATTATAATTGTTTTTTTAGCGTAAATCCATTAGTGTAAATCATATACAAAGGTTTAATTATTTAGTATAAAAAGCTTATGTTCATTTTAGTAGTTTTTTCATTAATTATGATAATAGAAGTGTTCAATCTTGATCATACGTCTCTGATTCAAAGTGTTCATATGATTTTGATTCAAGGCACAACATACTATTTTGCAAGAATTAATTTTTAATTCAAGTTTTAAAGGTTTAAAGTGATTTTTCCAGAGTTGTTCTAAAATTTTCCAATAAATTTGAACTGTAAGTTACAAGTTCAAAGATTCAAAAGATTGATTCAACCTAAGGATCCAATTGACTCATGATATACACATGATATACAGTGTGTTTCAGTTCAATTTTAAATAAATAATTAAAGATTTAAATACTAATGCTTCTCGTGAGATGTGTTTTTTTATTTGTAAGTTGCCCGAATGATCTGAACTGAAGTTGCATTTTTTATTGAAAATCAAGTTTGAATAAAATTTTCTAATTATGTTTATATATGTTCATTCCACGTGTTTGATTAATTGTGTTAATCGGAGGGTCGTAATTGATTTTTGAAATTAGCAATAAGGTGAACGTTATCCATTTGTTGTAGAATAGATTACGACCGAATCATTTCCGGCAAGTTTAGGGTACAACGACGCTGACTGTAATTACTGAAATTAGTGATCTTCTTTTCGGCTACGTGGTATTTGCTTTATCTACTCATTGATCTTGCGTTTCATTTTTTTAATTTATTCTTATGATATCATAAAGACTAATGATTAGTGCTTTAAACATGTTATAATTTGAGTCGATACCTGTTGATTGTCTGCACATTAAAACCTATGAATTATTAAAATTGTTCTCTATTATTCACATTGTTTTTTTCTTACTTTTAATCTAGAGTTATATTATAAAGTTAAAATTAATTTGATCCAGTTTTTAAAATCTGGACTTCAAGTTACTTGATTTCCTATAACAAATTGCTAGAAATATCTCATTTTGAACCATGTGCATCATTTATAGTTTCAATTTCTAACTTTAGAACCATATCTTATAATTCTAAGTCAGTAAAAATTAAAATCGTCAACAGATTAAGTACCATTAAATATTATGAACTCTATTAGTTAATTTACATATATGTAAAACATTATTTAATGTATTAGTTAATTTACTTATATAATTTACACATAACTTATAACTTACACTAATTAATATTCTCATATGTAAAACAAAGTTAAAAATATGTAAATAGTTAGTTTACACACATATGTAAATAATTAGTTTACACATATGTAAAAACTAAGTTAAAAATATGTGTTAATTAATATACACATATGTAAAGAGTTATTTTAAATTATGTGACATGTTTGTCTTTTGATTCATTTATTTATTTCTTATAGTTTAGTTCTATATTTAATATAACTTTTGTGAATGTTATTTCAGACTTTTGATCTATTTGAGACATTCATATTACTTTTGGAGATACATCAAATCAAGAAGAAAGTGAGTAAAAATGTTAAAAATCTATTTTAATTTTTGAATAGTTTGAATATGAACATATGTAAATACCTTTTGTGTTCCTTACGTATCTATAAATGTAGATTTAAATCATGTTTTAAATTGTTGTAATTTCATGTCTACAAAACTTTGAATTGTTTATGATTTCATACATAACTACAAATATGTAAATATTTATATTTATGTACCTTTTGAATTAGTTATATTTTATAAATTATTATATATAGGTAATTTCTGAATTATTGTTGATTAATATATTTTTATAGATGATCCATATATAATCAATAAAAAGTTTCAATTACAACATCTAAATACATGTAAAGATGAGAGATGAGAAGAGAGAGTAAAAGACGGAGAGAGAAAATGCAGGATCGTATGTTGGTCACTCAACAAGTGGTTTTTCTCTCAAACTCACCTTGAACAACACTCAGAAAGAGTATATGAAGAGTTGATCATAATATAACAAGTAATAAGCAGTAAATAAACACAGGATGTAAATTTTCAAGGTACTTTTATATATTGCTTCTCAACTCAAAGGGTTACAAGACTCTTAGACTCAATCTCTCTGCCTAATGAGTTACAAAGAGAAGATATATATAATACTACCTACAGCCGGATATACTTTGATACCAGCTGGAAACCTCTAACCAAACATCTATTTTACAAGACTATAGGTGAGGTATCTCAGACATTTTCCCTGAGATTTGGTAGTCAGGACATGTCCCTAACTTACCTTTTGTCTCCAACTAAAGTTGGTAACATGTACTATCATAAAAATGTATACAGTAGAATAAAGTATGGTCAACAATATGGTTCTTTAAGGAAGAAGCCATACTGTATCAGAGGTCTGCAGCGGACTGTCAGAGACCATACTTATGTCTACTGGACATAGCAATGTCTTCCGAAGGATAAATTTCTTCGAAAGAATAATTTCTTCCGAAGCCACTTATACTTCGGAATACTGCTTCTTCCGAGGCTTGGAGTCTTCTTTGTCTTCGAAAGGAGACTTGGTCTTCAGTTCTTCTTCAGACTTTGTCTTCGGAAGCCTTCAGACTTTGACTTCGGAAGCCTTCAGACTTTGTCTTCAGAAGCCTTCAGACTTTGTCTTCGGAAGCCTTCAGACTTTGTCTTCGGAAGTATTCTTCAGACTTTGTCTTCAGCTATTTCCTTCAGACTTTGTCTTCGGAAGATAGTCTTCAGTTGTTGACTTCAACTGTTGACTTCAGACTTCGGAAGATCTCATACTTAGCTTTGGAAGCCTTTGTATGTAGCATCAAAAATTGACTATGTGAAGTGGTTTTGGTTGCACCAGCCTTATAATGACCCAACAAACTCCCCCTAGGCTGATGCTACTAAAACTTCACTTCTCTCTTCTTCTCAAAACTTTCAGCACCAAGGAGAGTAGATATTTATCTGTGTCCTTGTTCTTCCCTGATGTGGTGCTGAGAAGTTTATACAAATCCTTAGTAGACAGAACATCCAGTCTGTCACCTTGGATTATGTGTATCCTTTCTTGTGGCCCTCTGAAAAGAGTTAGTTGATAGGAACTATAGTCATATTCCCATCTAACTATAGGTTCCAATTCCAGACCCTCCACCATCTGTAGAAAGGCTGCGCCCTTGGTGGTAGGTCTTTCCTTGTCTTCCTGTCTTCTCAACTTTAACTCTTCTTCAATCTTGGCCTTTGCAGTTAGCTCGGCTAGATGAAGATTGCTGAGATAATTTCTGATGATAGCAGCAGTCTCAGAGTTGGAGGGATTGGAGAATGGCTTCTCTGCAAGCTCAGCAATGTCAAATCTGCTGAGATGCAGTAGAGAAGTGGCATTGAGCCGGTTGGTTTCAACATTCTCTCTTTCCATAACAAAGTTGTGAGAAGGTTCATCGAACCTCCACTGGATTATAACTTTCCTAGGTCCAGGAGACTGACTAGGAATCCTGTCCTCCTTCCTTGTATCCAGTAGAGTCGCCAGTTTCCTTCATAGTCTCTTTTCTTCAGCATTCAGAGTATCAGAGTTGAGACCGAGAAGTCTTACAGCCTGGCCCAAAGTACTTCTAGGTAATTCAAGAAGTTAACCTAGGGTGAGGGAGCTTGAAGAGTTATCAACATAGGTGACGTTGATAAGGTCTCCCTCACAGGAGATGCTACTCATAGTGGTGAAGTTGGTGAGTGTCACACCCCCCGCTGATAGCGGAAACACGGGGAATGCGAGCTAGACGGGATCGTCATAACACATGGTATGCAATAGAGTAGCAATAATAACAATATGATGACAAACGTGTCATGACGACACCCGAACACAATTGGAGACTTGTGTCGTGTATAGTCAATGATCACGACAGCATAGCCATATGCACAATATAAATGATCACATAAGCATTAAGGATAACTTGTAGTGAAAATTCCCACAACTCGGGAACAAGTATACAAAAGGCCATATTCAAGCTTTACAAGGGTATTAATTACAAAATACATCCTAGGGTCTCCTCTAAAAGGCAGCACTCCTAGATCTTCAATTACCCTGATCACCTGAAAAGAAATGCTCAAAAAGGTCAACATAATTGTTGGTGAGCTTCGCAGGTTTTAAGTAATAAAAGACGTTAAGATGAAAACAGTGAGTAAGTTTAATGAAAGTTACCGCGACTACACTTATGTATAGGCGGTTTTACTAGTTATAAATAGCTACAGCCAAACCTAATGTTCGGTTCCTCACGGGAATTGATGGCTGTAAAGAAACATTCCCAAAGTTTAAATAGTTTATTAAGACGTAGCAAGATCCACACAGCGCATACGTATAGTGTATAACCAAACCAGTCCTTAGGTCCCATTACCGAGATTAATGGTTATATATAAAAGGTTTTCCATAGCATAATAAGTTTAAGGTGACGTAGCAAGATCCACACAGCGCAGACGTTTAGGTTACAACCAAACCAATCCTTAGGTCCCAATTACCGGGATTAATGGTTGTAGTGGATGATCGGCTTAGAAGAACCACACAGAAGAACCACACAGAAGAGCCACACAGCCGAGAACATCCAAGGTCAATGGCATCCACAGGTAACATCAATCAACACATAACATGAAGTAGTAGTGCATAGTAGGGTGATACCACTAAGTCATACATAGAGGTAACATAGCACATAGTTCAAGTTCACATAGCAGCAATTAAAAGATAAGCAAGTTAAGGTACTCATAGAAGTAGTAGTCATCTTCCACTAGGGAAGGGCCTGAAATCAAGTTAAGTAGGTGAGCATTCTTTTCCCCCAAGTTAAAACTATTTAAAAAGGTTTTATAAGAGTAAAAAGGGGCCACGAAACTCACTGAATAGATGATAAGCACAACGATGAAATATCCCAAGGGTTAGATGCTATGAACCGTCAAACACCTATTGACAGTTACTGACAAGCATTAATATTGATCATAAAGCATAAGATGATATCAATAGGCTCGGACAGTTTCGGTTCGGTCGTGGGTAGTACACACACAAGCAGTCACACACATCTTAGACTAGATTATTTTAAATAGTATGTGCCTGTTGATAGCGTTGACTTTAATCTTTGTGGTCAAGCTATGACACTTTATTAATATTACATTATCGTCGTGAGATCTCCGAAGAGGGGATCCATACGCACACACACATCATTAGTCATACAATAGGACCGGACGCACGACTGACACTCCATTCGCACGAGTGGACTTCCAGTCGTACGAATTAGCTACTTTCGTACGATTGAACCTTCATTCATGCGACTAAGCACTCAGTCGTACCATGCAAGACTCAGTCATACGACCCAATCTCCATACACACGATTGGACCTTCATTCGCACGAATCAGCTTCATTCGTGCGATTGAACATTCATTCGTGCGATTGGCCTTTCAGTCGTATGACTCACACACAATCGCACTCCATTTCGTCCGCATTGACTCAATTGCACGCACAGTCACTCGTATAGACTCATTCGCACACACATTCAATCGCACACACCCATACGCCTGACTTAGTCGCACGATTTGCCCAATCGCACGGCTCAGTCGCGTGACACACTCATACGCCCTACCCAGTCGCACGACTCACTCCAGTCGCACGACTCAGTCGGCCGGAAGGCCTAGTTGCCCTGTGCAGCAGGTCGCGACTGCAGGAAAGTGCAGGGCGGCCTTTGGCGGCCTGAACATGAGTTTTACACCACCAAAACTTCCAGAACTCATATCCTAACATGTCTAGACGTGAATCACACACTGGAACACAACACACAAGCCCACACGACCTCATGTGCTCGGATGAACCCGAGCACCCGAAACCCTAGAAAACGCAGCAGCTAATTCGAGCTAAAAACGAGGTAAGCGAGGTTATCTACCTGCTATAAACGAGTATACACGATGACACTCAAGATTTGACGGTGAAAACGCGACAAACGGTCGGTTTTTGGTGCAAAATAGAGAGAGAAATGGAGAAGGAGGTGAAGAGGAAGAAGATGAAGTAAATGGAGGCTAGGGCTGGTCTCTAAGTATTTATACCCAGCCCTAGTTTCTCAAAATGTCAAGTTTAGTCCCCGCACTTTGCCCCCGGGTTCCCAAATTTTGTTTCGGTTGAAAACGTTATTCATTAGTCTTGTTTTTATTAATGATAAAATGTTGTTAATGATATTTATGATTTAAAAATGGTTTTATTCGTGTCATTATGTTCTTATAAAAACGGTGTGTTTAACGATACGGGGCAAATCTTAGAATAACGTCTTAAGGTAACGACAAGTCAAGCAATGATATCACGCATATAAGGATAACTAAGCAAGCATACATGCATAATATCCACATAGATGGGCTATAAGGGTGAGGGATGACCGACAACAAAACTAACAGATTACGTCGATAGACGGACCTTTGGTGACGGATGTCACAGTGAGCCTTGTCTTGATCTCCTTTATTTCCTCAAGAGAGAGATGTTTAGAAGGCTGAGGGAATGATCTTGGTTTCTATTGGGTAGGTTTAGGTTTAGAGTTTCTAGGTTGTGTTTTGGGTTTAAGGATAGGAAGTTTAGGTGGTTGAGGTGATGAGGTAGGTTTGGGTAGAGTTGTAGGTTCAGGGGTGTAGGTTTCATCTGAGGGTTTGGTTTTAATGGGAAATGGAATTGGTTCTTCTGGTGTGGGTTGTGGTTGAGTGGTTGGCTGTGGTTGAGTGGCTTGGGTGAAGATCATTCCCTGTCCCCTCCTATACATCTCCTTCCTCTTCCCCATACGGATGTCAGCTTTTATTTTGCTAACAATCCGTTGGAGTGTCCTTTCGGACATGGGTCCCATCTGCCTACCAGAGAAGCCATGAGCCCGGAGATAGTCTTTTATCCAGGCTTTATCACTGAGCTTCTTGGTGGCAGTGACCCTCTCTACCTCCTCCCTCCGCTTCTTCTCCTTCATTTTCTCCCTTGCAGCTTTCTTCCTTTCCTTCTCCATATGATCCTGCTCTTTGTTGTGAAGCAGCAGGATCATATCATCATCATATGGAGACAGTTCAGGAAGACTGAAGCCTCTTGAGAGCAGGAATTTAATCCTAGACTCTCTCAGCTGCAGGGCTACTTTCCTATGTTCTTCTTCTTCTCTTTCCAAGGCCAACCTGGCTTCTTCTTCTTGCCTTATCCTGGTTGTCCTCTCCAAAGTCACCAACTCCTCTAGTGGTAGCAGGAGTACTTCCTCATTGGCAGCTCCTAAGTTGATGAGCTGATCAATGAGTGTTGTCCTTCTCTTGGTGTTGATTTCCTCCTGATTGGCTGCAGCTGCCTTAGAACTAGCAGCTAGCAGCTTCTCAGCAGGAAACCTACCTTTCTTCTTGAGTTTCTTAATCCTTTCCTCCTCCTGAAGCTCTGCCGCAGTCATTTTCTTTTTGCCTTTGTCTTTAGCAGAACTTGTCTGTGGTGGTTCTTGGATAGAGGGTTCGAATTGAGAGAGAGGATCAGCTGGTGTTTGGGATGGAGGTAGATCAGAAGTGTCCTCCCTGCTCATCTCAGATGCTATTTCAGCAATAACATCTGTGATGATCAGTTCCTCAGACATTTGGAACAAACCTTCCGCAGCTTCCATCTCAGCTTCGGAAGTTTTAACTTTAGCTTCAGAAGTTTCAGCCTGAGCTTTGGAAGAAGAGGCTGATGCAAGTTCTGTCCCAACTGTTTCAGTTGCTGGGCCATCAGTCCCCATTTCCCATTCGAAGTTAATCTTAGGTTCCATGTGGACCTTAGGTTGACCAACTTCTTCCACGGTGGTAGAAGGTGCAGTCAGTCTTTGAAGCTCCTCAGCCCCAAAGTATATGAGTGTGGTGTTGGGGCTGGGCTGTTCTAAGGAGGATCTCAATACAAACTTTGTGAAAAGTCTGTAGAGATCATGAAGCATCTGTGAGTCAATCTTTAGAGTTGATTGAGATGACTCAGGTAGGGTGATGAGTTGGGAAGTAGAAGACTGGATCAGTGGTTCCCCAGATGTTTGTCTCTGATCTTTCTCCCCCTTTTTGGTAGCATCATCTTGAGAGCTAGATGAGCTAGAGGAAGAAGTCAATGAGACCTGAATAGGTACATGCCTAACAGGCCTCTCCGTCTGTTTCTCAGCTAGTTTGGCCTTGAGATTGTCAATCTCAAGTTGCTGAGTGGCTGTCCTTGTCTCTAAGATCCTCACCTGAGATTCCAGGTTTGAGACCTTAGAGAGCAAGTACTGGAGTGTGAGTTGCATACTTCCCTCATCTTCATGTGAAGAATCACGGGGAGATGAGATAACATACCTAGTATGTTCAGTCTCACCAGCAGATGTGGCTTCTTGGCACCCTGGATACCTTTGCTCAAATTCATCTCTTTCAGAGATGTTGATGGGCAAAGTTGCCGTAGACTCAGTCTGATTGATGTTACCACTGTCCTGAGAGCTCTGTGAGAGACTCTGAGTAGTGGCAGCTGAGCCTACATGAGTCCCCTCCACATCAGTGGGACTCACCTCAGTAGTTGGCTGCTGATGGGGGCTAGAGATAAGGGATCTCTCTTGGCTCTGTTGATCTTTAAGAGGGTGTTGTAGATCAACTTCATGGCCATGGAGAGATATTATCTTTTCATCAGTTCAGAGTAATAGGTCAGTGAAAGATAAAGAGGTTACACCTACTGACCCGGGACCTAGATCAATGTCTACAGGCATTGAGCCTCTTATGGGGCTGTCCCTTGTTGGCTGCACAGGGGAGTGTAAAGACACACCCTGTGGGCTAAAGGCTTGAGGTTCGGGCTCTTGGGTTTGAGACTGAGGAGGCTCAAAACCCAAATTGAGGTCAAAGGAGAAGGATGGTGTGACCTCGGACTGAGTGGGAGCCCATGTTTCCACTCTAGCCCTTTTGGTTTGAACTGGAGGAGCTTTTGCAATCAGAGTAGATTGAACAAGGGTTCGTTTGGGGCGTCTCTGATATGTAATTTTGATGGGTGGAGAAGGTATGGGGATATTTGTGGTGAAGGTTGCTGGTGTGGGTTCATCACCTGTGGGGTTAACAGGGATGTCACCAGGAGCTATGCGCTCAATCATCTCTGGAGGTAATGGAGTGTACCGTCTAGTAAAGTTGATGGATACCTTCTTCAATGTCTTGAAGATGGTAGGCCGCACTTGGGGAACAGTAAGAGCAGCTGCACAGACAAGCTTGCTCGGTTCTAACTTGCAGTTGATAATGTGTTGAATGTATCGGGGATACATGAAGAATGTGTCCCTTCTCAGATTTTCAATCAAATTGGTCAACACAAATCTTGAGTAGTTGAAGCGCAGGCCTCTCACCAACCCATGAACTAGACATCCTAGTTCGTATAGGATTTGATCCCATCCCCCAGACTTGTTGGATAGGCAGTGCAGAACGATGTGCAGCAGGAACTTCCAATGATATGAGAAGTTGAACTTGTAGACTGTTAACCTGCTCACATCTCCACCATATCCCATGAGGATGTAGGTGCTATCCAAGTCTTCTTTGGGAAACTCAGTAGGAGCCCCATCATCATTGAGCTCTAGATGCTCCCTGATGAGTTGTTCAGTTATGATCAACTCCTGTCCACAAGTGCGGGTTCTCAGGACGCGAACCCCATTTAGGACTTCAGCTTGACCGTTACTCCAAAATTCAGTCATGTGGTTGGAGTAAACGGTGGGGTTAACAGCAAGCGACGTGAAGTAGGTTGATTCAGTAAGAAAGGTGATGATTTGGTTGAAGTCGGCATCTCTTGACGAATCAAGTAATGCGACTTGGTTGTGCTGAGGGTTTAGCGCCATTGTAGAGAAAGTAAGCTTGAATTTGGGTGGATTTTAGTAAAGGAAATGTTTAGGGTAGTAAATCGGTAAAAGAAGATGAATTTGAACAGTCTGGATTATTTAAATGAGATGAATTATGGTAGAGGCGGTAATAGGGTAACTGCTTGGGGGTAATGGTGGTTTTCGGCTGTGAAGTGACAATGGCGGCAAGGGATAATTTTAAATAATCTGACCATCATAAGCAAAATCTTTACCTTTTACAGAGTGGGGCCCAAAAGATATTCGTTACACAGTAAAACCTCTATTTCCGAATATAAAACATTCCGAAGGTGATTATCTTCCGAAGGCAATCTTCTCTTCCGAAGCAAGGCATTGCTTTCGAAGGTAAAAATTGCTTTCCAAATGATAGTTTTATGAGCTTCGGAAGTAGATCTGATGCAAAATCAATCGCTTCTTCAGAGACTAAAACTCTTCCGAGAAGAAAATTTCTATTGAGGAATTTGGCTTCGGAAGATATTTAAGAATATCTTCCGAGAGTTAATTCCTCTTCGGAAGGAATTTACACTTGGAATATAAAAAGATCTTTTGTAACAGGGCTTAAATTGTATTGACACAAGACATTACACATTAAAAAATTTTCAAAAGAGGTAGTTAATCAATGTTTATCATCCCAATAGCTGATATGAGATACTTAAATCTTTGTTCATCAAAGATTTTATGAACAAATCAGCATATTGTTCATTTGAGTCAACTTTGATTAACTTTATCAGTTTTTTTTCATGAATATCTCTAATGAAATGATACCTGATGTCAATGTGCTTTGTCTTGGAGTGCTTCACTGGATTTTTAGTAATGGAGATAGCACTGTTGTTGTCAATATGGATAGGAGTAGTCATGAAGTTGAATCCATAGTCCAACATCTGATTTTGAATCCATAGCAGTTGAGCACAGCAGCTAGCAGCAACAATGTATTCAGCTTCAGCAGTTGATGTAGAGACACAGGATTGTTTTTTGCATTACCATGAGATAATCCTTCCACCAAGAAATTGACATCCTCCTGATGTTGATTTCTTGTCAATATTGTAGCCACAATAATCACTGTCAGAGTATCCATAGAGATTGAAATCACTATTTCTTAGATACCAGAGACCTAGTTTAGGTGTTCCTTTGAGGTATCTGAGGATTCTCTTAACAGCAGCCAAATGAGACACCTTGGGAGCAGCCTGATATCTTGCATAAATGCATGTGGCAAACATGATATCAGGTCTACTAGCAGTGAGATACATCAGGGAACCAATAATTGCTCTATACTGATATTGATCAGTATCCTCCCCCTCAAGGTCAGGGCAAAGATTATGGTTTTTGGGTATGGGTGTCTTGGCTGGTTTACAGTCCTTCATTTCAAATCTATCTAAGATGTCTGAGACATACTTAGATTGATTTATGAAGAACCCTTCCTTCATTTGTTTCACCTGAATTCCAAGGAAAAAGTCCATTTTTCCCATAGAACTCATCTTAAATTTCTGCTTCATAATGCTCTCAAAGTCCTTACACATTTGGTCATTTGAAGAACCAAATATGATGTCATCAACATAGACTTGAACAAGCAAAATGTCCTCTCCAATTTTTCTGATGAAGAGAGTCTTATCAATGGTACCTTTGGTGTAGCCATTCTTCAGGAGAAACTGAGATAAGGTCTCATACCATAGCCTAGGTGCTTGGTGCAGCCCATATAGAGCTTTATCCAGTTTGCACACATAGTTGGGGTGCTGTGGGTCTTCAAATCCTGGAGGTTGACATACATAGATTTCCCTATCTATATCCCCATATAGAAAATCACACTTGACATCAAGTTGGTAGACAGTGAAATTCTTGGATGCAGCATAAGCAAGGAAGATCCTAACTGCCTCAAGTCTTGCAACTGGTGCAAAGACATCAGTATAATCGATTCCTTCCTCTTGGGTGTATCCTTGAACTACTAATCTTGCCTTGTTCTTGATAATCAAGCCTCTGTCATCTTTCTTGTTTCTGAATACCCATTTAGTGCCTATACGTACTTGACCAGAAGGTAGTGGGCATAGATTCCAGACCTTTTGTCTTTTGAATTGAAGCAGCTCCTCCTGCATCGATTCAACCCAACTAATATCTTTCAAGGCATCTTCCACCTTCTTGGGTTCCATCTGAGATAAGAAGCATGAGTACAAGAAGACATTCCCATGATGAATTTGCCCTCTTGTTCTCACACCTTTAGAGACATTCCCTATGATGTTTTCAGCTGGATGAGTGTTGTGAATCCTAAGACGAGGAATCACTTCCAATTGCAGAGATAGGTCCAGGTTAGACGTATTCTGATCAGGAACTGGGTTACTCTGTCTAGCTGCTGTTTCAAAGTCATTCAATGAGGACTGATTGAATGACTGAGAAACATCATCAATGGTTGGCCGTGAAGTAGTATTAACAGTTGTCTGTTCCTTCAGAATACTACTTCTTTCAACCTAGTGTTGTAATGGATCACCTGAAGAGCTTTGAGTTTCATCAAGTGATTCACTTGTTGAAGCTTCATTATTCCTTGAGATAGTTACACTATCAGATCTGTGAATGGTTGAAGCTTGTTGTCTATCAGTTTTGGAGAATTTGGAAGAGGTCTGGGTAGCTCAAACAGTTGATTAGCATCATCATCAGCATTACCTTGAGCACCTGTTCCATCTGAAACATTCTCACAAGATGGTTTAGAATAGTTGGAAACAATTCTAAGTCAAAAATATATTCAGGTCCATTCCCCCTAACACAAGGAGTGTGCTCATTTACAACTATATTGGATGACTCCTCAAATTGTTGATTCTTAATATTGTATACCCTATAAGCTTTAGAGCTAGAAGAGTATCCAACAAAGATAGCATCATCTGACTTCTCAGCAAACTTTGCTAAGTTGTCTTTTGTGTTAAGTATGGTACACCTACAGCCAAAGGACCTTAGAAAGCCAATGAACGGTGGCCTCTTGTTCCATAACTCATAAGGGTTTTTCTATGGGGCTTAACTACAAGAACCCTGTTCTGCATATAGCATGTAGTGCTAACTGCCTCTGCCTAGAATGTTAGAGGTAGTTTTGAATCAGCTAACATGGTTCGAGCAGCCTCAATAAGTGTCCTGTTCCTCCTCTCAGCAACACCATTTTGTTGAGGAGTTCTGGGAGCACTATGTTGTCTGGCAATCCCTTTGAGTCACAAAATGAGTCAAGAACAAAGTTCTTAAACTCAGTCCCTTGATCACTTCTAATGATCTTAACCTTGTGATCAATTTGATTTTCTATTTTAAGAATAAAAGATTTTAACGTTTCAGCAGTTTCATCTTTACTTCTTAAAAAGAATACCCATGTAAATCTTGTAAAATCATCAACAATCACAAGGCAGTATGATTTCCTTCCAATGCTCATTATACTTGTGGGACCAAAGAGATCTATGTGCAATAAGTGTAATGGAGTAGTGATAGAGTTAACACATTTGGACTTATGAGATGTCCTGTGTTGTTTCCCTTTCAGGCATGCAACACAGTTATCTTTGCAGAAAAATTCCATTTTAGGCAAACCATGTACCAAGTTATTTTTAGCCAATTTATTCATTGTCTTAAATTTACATGACACATACGTTTATGCCATAGTGTTGACTCATCACTATCAGCTTTGGAAAGAAAGCATGATACTTCACCCATAGGAGAAGCGTTGTTCATATCTAGCTTGTACATATCCCCTTTCCTGGGAGATCTAAGAAGCACCAATTTCGGAGGAATTGTCATCCCTGGTTTGAGGATAATGCACTCATGTTCTGTGAAAAGCATTTGATGCTTTTGATCACAGAACTGAGAAACACTTAACAGATTGTGTTCAAGCTGTTTGACAAAGTGAACTTTGTCAATGTTTATTCTGCCATTGGATATATTTCCTCTGCCTAAAATATATCCTCCGGTCTCACCTACAAATTGGACAGGCCCCCATCAAAGTTCTGGAATTATTGAAGGAGAGATCTGTTCCCTGTCATGTGCCTGGAGCATCCACTATCTACAATCCAGACATTGTTGTTCTTGTCAAATGGATGTCCCTGCACATAAGATGAGATGGTTAGTTTTGTTTGGAAGCCCAGCCTTGCTGGTCTTGGGCTCTTCCAAAGATAATGACATAATTGAACCAAAAGATATGCATTGGGGTTCAATAGAGGTCGTTGAAGAAGAGGTTTGGGCTGCAGCATCTTTCTTGATCTTCCAATCCATCCCTTGGTTGATCTTTGAGGATGAGCTTGTTGAAGCTTTTACAGCATGGTCTTCTTTCAAAGCTTCTTTCTTTTCGGAAGAAGCCTTCACCACCTTTTCTTTCGAAGTAGTCTTCTTCTGGGATGGTTTCAAGGGAGCTTTCTTGTTCTTCTGAACCTTACAAGCTTTGGCTTCCGAAGCCATTTTCCCTTCGGAAGAAGTACTTTCTTCCGAAAGCAACTTGGCTTCCGAGACCAATTTTCCCTTTTTCATCATTTGGACCGTTTGAAATGGTCTAAATGAGAAACCTTCCCTGACTCCTTCTTTTCTAACATTATTTGCATAATGTGTGCTTGCTGGATTGTAATAACAATCTTTAGCCATGTGTTGTGCAGACCACACATTATGCATGCAATGTTAGTCTTTGGGAATTGCAGGTTGCTGTTTTTTGGATTTCTTCTCTTCATCAGCAACTTTTCCTTTCAACTCTGATCCTTTGGTAGGACAGGAGTGCTGGTATCATACTCCTTTCCTAATCAAAGCACCTACCACTTGGAATCCGGTAGAGATGAAGACACCCTTTTGCTTTGGGTCAATCTTCAGCTTGGACTCTACAACCTTCCTGGCAGTCCTTCTAGCAGCTTTAGATCTGCTTCTTCTTGCCTTGGTTGTTAGGATTTTTTTTTCTTCACAGGTGGAGATGAGTGTATCTTCCTGTTTCTCCCCTGTGGTGGCCACTATTTTTGCCTCATCCTTTAATTCTAATGAAGAAAGGTCAGCAGTTGGAACCTCTTGCTCTTCAGTACCACATCTAGGTAGTCTAATAGACTCATAAGAGTATGGTAGAGCTATTTCATTGGTTCCTAACCCTTCTTTGTTTTGATAAAATATTTTGGAATGAGAGGATGATGCAAGAATAGCTTGGAAGTTTTGCTCAGTAAATAGCTTGCTTCCTGGCCTGAGCCTCAGCAGTGACCAACTGGGCTTGAACTTCAGACAGTTTGGATATCAGATCTTTCATTTGAGTCTTGTAGTTGGTCTTTTCATGATTTAAAGAGAACAGTTTTCTCTAACTTCCTCAATTTTCTTTTGATAGTCAGATTCAGCTCTTTTAAAATCAGATTTTAATATTTAAAGACTCAACATCAGATCTGATTTCCATATTGTAATCCTTATAAAGTTTAACTTTAGCAATACAGGCAGCAGTACAAAGATGTTCATATACCTGATCATCATCTGTTCCGACCATGATGCTTGAGCGGAATTCACATCCTGTACCATAAAGCTCTAGTCAACTTCTTGAGCTATTGCACTGTTTCAGTTGATTTCTCTTCATGCTTTGAAACTGAGGGATGTGTGGGAGGCCTGTGGGGTTCCCCGGGTTGTTCCTTGGGAGCCTTGCATTCCCTAGTAAAGTGACCTAGTTGGTTGCAGTTGTAACACTTTGCTTTGCTCTTGTCAAACCCAAACTTACTGTTGACAGGGTTTTAAGGGAATTGTCTTCCAGTTCTCTTGAAGAACTTCTTCGCTCTGTAGTTAAAAGAGCCATCTGTTGGACAATGCCCACATACTCCACATCATCTGGACTGAACACTCAAGATCATCAAAGCAATATTAAAATCACCAAGTGTCCACTTCCAGAGACAAAGAACAGCTATCCTGAAAGGATTTGTGTTGAGCCTTTTGAGACTTTGGAGTATCAGGTAGAGTATGTAAGGTCCACTATGTGAGTTGTCGGGTAGCATAGCAACTGATTTTGTGGTTCTGTGATTTCCCTTTCAACCACATGAAGGGCTGAACTCAGTTGGTTATTGGAGTGACCAGAGGATTTCTGCATGTTCATCTCCATCTGGAATGCACTTAGGATACCATACAACTCTGTGAGAGAAGAGTCTTAAGGTCCGAAGTTCTCTTGATTACAACACATAGTGTGTCCATAGTTTAGGAAGGGAAGACATGAACTTCCTAACTATGTCTCTGTTTCTCAAGAGGTACTCCAATATCCACCAGAGTATCCACTATCTCAACATACCTGAAGTATTATTGAGTCAGGTCTCACCAGCCTTGAAAGTGAAGTTCTCAAACTGCTACTTCAGAGATCCTTCTTGTTCTCTTTTGGTTTCCTTGGGATCCTTCATACATAAGCTTCAATGCATCCCATAAATCTTTGGCTGTCTTGCACTTCTTGAAGCCTCTGTAGATGGAGTTTGGGAGAGCAGTTTGAAGAGAAGTCATAGCCCTTTGATCTAGCTCTATTCTCTTCCTATCTTCTTCTGAGTAATCATCAACACTTTTAGAATGATGCGATTACCAGTAGCAGAAGTAGTGCTTGGTATGAAAGGACCATTGACAATGGAGTCCCACATCTTGAGTCTTGACACTTGATGAAGCCTTCCATTCTAGTGCACCATGTGTCAAGTCTTCAGGGGTGATTAGTGGGACTTAGGTGTGTTTGTTTTTTTACGAAAACCTCTTCCCCACCTCTTCATCTGCGCGCATGCAACGCGGGAAGAGGTTTTGAGTGCGCAGACTGTTTGTTTTGTGGAAGACGTTTCATTAAAAAAATGTCTGCGCGAGGTCTTCTTGGTGCAGACATGGACTATGTCTTCAGGCGGGAAGACATATCATAAAACCTCTTCTCCCTCACATCTCCCCTACAAACCCCATCTCCACCACACCAAAACCACGATCTTCCATCAACAACCACCTTACAGACTGGCCAACGTTCAACCACCTCTAGAGGATTCCGGCAACGGGTCCGTCTACTCTCCCTCTACCATGCCCTAAGCTCCCGTAACTTTCAGATCGTCAGCAAACTCCTGGCCCCCGATCTCAAGTGTGGTTCCATGGCCCTCCATCACACCCGTTCATGATGCGATTGCTCACGAACTGATACCACCGCCGCTGAAACCTTCCAATTCGTCCCATCATTCGCTCGACGCCTTCGATCTACGGTCATCGTCGAAGGTTGCGATCACCGCCGTGAGATCTCCTGGATCCACGCCTGGACCG